>PVIH01011897.1:0-66492 GCA_004025045.1 Sigmodon hispidus | reverse complement strand
AAAAAAAGTTTAAAAAAAAAAAAAAAAAAAAAAGTTAAGTCGAAGCAGGCAAGTCTCTGTGAGTCTGGGGCCAGCCTGGTCTGCAAAGTAGGCTCCAGTCCAGTTTAAGCTACACACAGTGAGACCTAGTCTCAAACACGCACACACACACACACACACACACACACACACACACACACACACACACACACACACAATGGGAGGCTGAAAGTCAGAAAAGATGGCTCCCACCTGAACGTATTCTGCTGCTGTTCCCAGCATCCATATCGAGCGGCTCACAATCACCTCTAACTCCAGTTCCACTGGGTTCTATGTCATACTGTGGCCTCTGAGGGCACTGCTGTGGGCATTACACCCACATGCACAAACACTGCACACACCCCACATATACACATAATTTAAAATGTTAATAAAATATTTGACAAAGGTAATTGATATAATTTTGTATTCTATATGAACTCATGATTTAATAAAAAATACTACTTGTCAGGCAAAGGTAGTGCCTCTAATCCCAACATTCGGGAGGCAGAAGCAGGTAGGTAGGTCACCTGGTCTACAGGTTCCTGGATAGCCAGGGCTGTTACACAAACAGACCCTGTTTTGAGCCTTCCCACAAAAAAGAAAATTTAAAATTTATGAAACAGAAATTATAAGAATGAAATCTAATTATCTCAACAACCAAAGTCAGTCAGTCCTGCTCACCACTTAACTCTGAGCTTGAGGGGACATGGTCTTCATGGAACTATGGTAAGCATCAAAGCAAAAGTAAGTAAACGCTTGTTTGCAAAGCTCACAACCGTCACGTATCCGCTCCTCCAGCACGCCACACAGACCTTGATCTAGAGATGCGCAGTACAGAGCATGGTGGAACAGTGAGTCCGCTCAACCCGGTCTGCACGGTCCAAAGGGTGGGCAAGGAGCTTTAACTCCATGGTAAACTCAACAGTCCTAAAGGAGAAGGCTAGTGCAGGGCAAGCAAACGCAGCCCCGTGCTCACACTCACACCCTGCAGAGAAGCCAGAGAGCAGTGTGAGGGAGAGTTAGCAGGTGCAGGCCTAAGAGAACACACAGGCAGGCAGGGTGGGATGGACAGGACACCCCAGACAGGAGAGAGGCAGCCAACCTTCCCTAGAAAGGGTCAGGGTCAGATAGGAAACACTGGGCTATGGAGACCCATACCTGGTGTCCGTGTCCGCCGTGCCCCCCACATTTGTCTTCGTCATTAAAAATGTAAAAGTCAATTTGCCTCAGGCATCTGGGCTCACTGTGGCTACTAGCCAGACCTGATTCAGTGGCTGGGCTTCACTGGTCCCTGACTTAAGAGGCAATCGACAGGAAGAAGGAGCATCCAGAGATGACACAGGGCTCCAGCCTAATGTAAGGTACAGGCTGTGGCTGGTGCACACAAAGATCATGGGAATAAAATAAAGAGACAGGCCTTGTGGGCTCTTGCTGGTGAGAGTGTGGGTACAGAGACAACCCAGTTCCTGCAGCAGACAGACAGAGCACTCCAATCTGAGACAGGCGGGGAAGGAACTCTCAGGACAGGTAGCAACAGAGCTGTTTATGACTGGAGTCCAGCAAGGACACAAATGGGAAACATGGCTTTGGCTCGAGGAAACAGCAGAGAAAGAAGGAAGGAAACACCCCAGACGAAGGGAGGGAGGGAGGGAGGGGGGGGAGGACAGATCAGGGAAGGAAGGGAACAAAAGCAAGGACCAAGTGAGTCTGTAAAGAAAGCTTAAAGGAGGAAGAGGGGGCGGTGGTGGCAAATGCCTTTAGTCCCAGCACTCCAGAGGCAAAGGGAGGAGGCTCTCTGGTTTTCGGGGCAGCCAGGGCTATCCAGAAAAATCTTGTCTTGAAAAACAAAAATAGGGGGCCTGGAGAGATGGCTCAGCGGTTAAGAGCACTGACTGTTCTTGGAGTTCAATTTCCAGCAACCACATGGAGGCTCACAATCATCTATGATGACATCTGGTGCCCTCTTCTGTATACTGTACACATAATAAATAAATCTTAAAAGAGAGAGAGAGAGAGAGAGAGAGAGAGAGAACACAGGAAGGGAGAGAAGGGCAGAGGACGGGTAGAAGGGAAGTATACAAACTATAACCCTTGCCTCATTACTCAGAAAGCAACACTAAATCACATGAGAACTGAACTATTAAAGGACCAACAATTTCCATCATTCCCATAAATAAATGCTTGCTATGAATTTCCAAGAGATCAAACAAGGTAAGCTCATGGCTTCTTACACTACCATCCCTGCCTCAGGACCAGCCCACCTGCATATAAACCATGCATGGCCAAGGGAAGCACTGCAGAAGAGACCATCCATTCTCCAGTGAGCTCTAGTCTCCCTCTGCCAGGTACAGCATCGCCATCATTTCCCTGAAGGTTCAGTGGCCTTGCCCTAGATAGGGAAGAGGTTCATCTGGCTGGCAATACAAGAAAGTAAACAGCTGTTCCTGTCCCATGTGTGTGAGCTGTGTGCCAGAGTTTAGGTTGGGGGTTTATATAGCTTACACCTCTACCCATGCACAGCTGGACCAACCAATCACAGAGTTCAGTAGAAAGCCAAATTGTAACCCTAGATGGCTTCCTTTACCGGGACCATTAGTAGCAGCAGTAGTAGTAATAGTAGTATCATTATTATTGGAGACGAAGAGGAGGGGGAAAACATGCAGAGCAGCAGGCGTGAGAAGACTCAAGATCAGCTGTGGAGCTGGGAAGACGGTTACACACTTGGTCAACAACAACCAAAGGCTCATCAACTATACCAGAAAGGTCTCTCACAACTACCACCCGCTGCTGAGTCCCTTAACGAATGAAGGTTTCTAGGGTATTCTGGGACAGAATGCTGCCCTTCATATTTGTTTATAAGATGAAACTGGCAAGGAATGCAAGAGTCCAGACCGACACCAATTCTGCACACTGCATCTTCTTCCATCTGTATGAAGAGTTGGGAAAATAACTCCAAGAATCCTTATAACCATTAAACACAAGAAAAACATAGTCTTTAGAAAAATACATCTTCAAAATGTCTTCCAGTCACTGAAATATGATTCATAAATATTTATTTTTGGTTGCTTTAAAAATACTTGAGAAGTCATTTTATTTCAAAGAATGAATTTTATGTCTTTATGTAAAATACCTCCACACTGTCCCCATAAACTAGACTTTGCCATGTGTAATCTGAGGAAGGAAAAGTCCACATTCTGGAGAAAGACCATTTTCCAAACTGTCTCCTGTCTGACTCTCCTGTCTCCTCTGTGACAAGGGTGGGATTCCGGAACAGCTCCTCGGTCGATTAGTGCAGCCCCCAGTCTCTGGCAGCAACATCAGAGCAATGGTTCTCACGCTGTGGTGACCCTCGACCATGAAAGTATCTTTGTTGCTATTTCATAACTGTAATTTGCTACTGTGACCCCTGGGAAAGACCCGTTTGACCCCCAAAGGGTCTTGGCCTGTCAGGTCCAGGGCTCCAGTATATCTCTGCTACATTGCTCGACATGCGGTGTGCACCAAGGGTGAGGTCCTGCTGCTAAGACACCGAGTGTCCCAGCATGGATTTGTGGGCCACAGGAAGAGATGGGACTAAGATAGGCTAAAGCAATCGACAAGCCAGACTTTACTGATCTCTTCACCCCTAAAATGCTCAGCACAGAGCTTTGGGTGAGCATTCCAGCAGTTACCTGCTTAAGGGAACAGAGGGCTGCAGTGTCTGAGTGAGTAGCTGAGATCTGCTTCACTGGGGTGATGTGCCAACAGTCTGCACTAGACTTCGTTGGATGCCTACGAGGATATCAACTATTTAATTCAGCCTGAATGACAGCACACAAGACCCTAAGCAGCATAATTTATGAGCACTCGCATCAGAATGGTACATGCCTATCAGTCTCTGACTGCCAAAGAACATCCTTTGTTTTAACATTCCTCCTAGCCAAGATGCTGACACTGGGCATATTCTCAAGCTCTCAACTGTCTCTTGGAGCTGCTCAGATCTGATTTAATACTCTCCATGAAGACTCACAGCATGAGGGGCTGGATCACTGTGCTCCATAAAAAACAGGCACTCTGGGAATGTTCATTTATAGAAACAAGCACCAAGACATCAACATGTTTGCTGTTACTCTCAATTTCATTAGCATAATGGGGAATCTGTAAGCAATATTTTAAGCAAACGGATTTAATAGGCTTTTCATCTTACACGACTGACATATTAGAACTTCTCTCTCATTATCTGGAAAATAGCCAAGATGGGATGGAAGAGAGATGATTTAGAAGAGTCAGCACAGTGCCCTGTAAGTGTCTTCCGAACACAGCCTGCCTCTTCCTCACTCTGACCCATCAGACCTACCAGGCGTCCCTTGCCCACAGCACTCAGGAAATGTGTGCCTGAGTCACAGGTGACAAAACTATTCCCACACAGCAGGAGTCCAGAGTCACAGACTTAGAACCTCCACTCCCTCCCTGAAAAAACGCTTTCAACTCCTCTTCTTGCAAAGAAATTTTCTAAAAAACAGATCTTAACTTCACAATATTAATGTAAAAAAAAAAATCTACTTTGTTCAAAGACAATTTTTAAAAAATCTTATTTATTGGTATATGGGTGAGAGAATGTAAAAATAAGAGAGAATGAGAAGGCAAAAGCACGTGTGGAGGTCACAAGACAACTTTTGGGCTCAGTTCCCTCTTTCTCTGTGGGCTCCAGGGATGACTCCGGTCATCAGGCTCTTCTCACGAGCACTGACCCAAGTACAGTTTTCTAGAGGAAGAAATCCTTAGTGAAGTTTAAGAAAAGGCTATGCCCCTGCCCTTTGGTTTGTTTGGGTTTTTCTCTTTTTTGTGGTTTTTTGTTTTGTTTTGTTTTGTTTTGTTTTGTTTTGTTTTGTTTTGTTGAGACAAGGTTTCTCTGTGTAGCCCTAGGTGTCCTGGAACTCCTTCTGTAGACCAGGCTGGCCTCGAACTGAGACCTGCCTGCCTCTGCCTCCCAAATGCTAAGTCTAACATCAACATGAAATGATCCCAATCAGGGATGGCTCTTGGTTTCCACTTGTAGAACAAACAGCCACTGCTCAGTGATGAAGACAAAGGACTAAGGTGGTGTCTCGCCAGAGCTGCACTGCCCTGTCCCTCAACAAGCAAGCGTCCCCAACGCTGTCACATAGCTGCCCCTATGAATGTTTCCACAGGAACACTAAAACTAACAGCTGGAACACAAAGATACAGTTTTAAATAAATTCAAAATCCTGGGTATCTGTTAAAGCCATACAAACAATTAAATGGCCTAGGTTTTCCAAGGTCACAGATTTTGACTCCTGGCTACCACCAACCAATTGTTCAAGAAGCTGCCAACAATAATATATCCTCTGTGGGGCCTTTCTCGGCAGCCCGTCCCTCCCTCCTCCCCCCTCCCCCCTCCCCTACATCATCACTACAGTTGCTTCTCATATCCCTATTATCACTTAGCTCAGCACACAATCACACTTTCACTTCTTTTTCATTACAAATCACTTCCTGATTTTGACTTCTTTATGAGCAGGGACTAAAGCACAGTCATTTCGCTACAGCTCATTGCCTACTAAATAGTTTGATTAGTCAACAAAAGTTTGCTTGAGAAACTGAAGCCAACACTTCTAAGAATCTTTTACCAAAAAAAAAAAAAAAAAAAAAAAAAGCTACTCTTAAACTTGACAGTGGTGGGGCCTGCCTTGAATCCCAGCACTCCGGACATGGAAGCAGTGAGTTCAAGGACAGCCTGATGTACAGAGAGTTCCAGGACAGCCAGAGCTATAAAGTGAGACCCTATTTTTAACTGAAAGACAAACTAAACTTCATTAGTTTTTTATGCATATATTTGTTTATTTCCTTAAGATTTGTTTACTTATTATGTATGCAGTGTTCTGCCTCCACTATGCCTGCAGGCCAGAAGAGGGCACCAGATCTCATCATAGATGGATATAAACTATCATGTGGTTGCTGGGAACTGAACTCAGGCCCTCTAGAAGAGCAGCCAGTGCTCTTAACCTCTGAGCCATCTCTCCAGCCCTGCTTCTTATTTCTTTGTGTGCATGTGTGCATATACATCAGCATACCATGGCACACATGTGGTAGTCAGAGGGCATGGTGGGAAATGGTTCTCTCCATGCCCCAGGAGAGAAGCTTGGCAGTGTGTACCTGTCACCTGTTGAGTCATCTCCAGCCTCTCAAAAGCTAGTCTTTGAAAGGGAGAAATCAAGCAATCTGAAGTACTGAAAGGAATTATTTGTAGATGTGTCCACATTTTTATACTTTGTCTGCAATGTCCCATGCAAAATAATGCTTGAACTTGGTACATAAACACTACTGAGCCAAAGAGCACACCTACAATACTTGTGATACATGTATTACAGGAGATAGCCAAATACATGTGCATATATAAACTCACACAGAAAACACAACATAGCAAGACATAAAAGGCACAATTTTTAAATGACACATAAAGGAACTTTTCCAATTTGAGGGAAGAACTGAAATCTTCTAGACTAGAAGAGTCAGGGAATCATGCAAATTCTGCGAATGTCCGGCAGGCTGGGGCAGAACCTGCCTTTGGTTTATCAATGGAAAAAGTCACGTATTACATCACAGTGAACCAACAACTTAGCCTTGCTAGAAAGTTCTAGTCCTAGCCGAGCCTCAAACCCTATTAACTACCCTGGCATTGACTACTCTCTGTTATGACACTTTATTGACCCTAAAATTAACAAATTACACTAAAAAGAAAGAGTACCACACATCTTAGGACCTCTTTAAATTGAGAGTGTAAAGGGAAACTACCCAACCGTCACTGCCCACAGCACACTGCACCACTCCCCAGGGCTGCACTTCCAGTGCCCTGTTCACGTGAGAAATGGGAATTCTTTCCAGGAGAAATGGGTACAGAAAGCCAGGCTTATCAGCACATTCTGAGCACATGCAGGCAGTCTGTGGTGGCCATTCACCAAGGCTCAGTTAATTCCCTGATACTGGAAGGAATCTGTTGTATTTTCTTTATTATTGTGCAGGGTGTATTGTGTGTGCGCGCGCACGTGCAGGTAAGAATACATCTGTGGCATGTCTGTAGCAGACAGAGAACAGGCTCCCAGGACTCAGTTCTCTCCTTCCAGTGGGCCCCAGGAATTGAACTCAGGGCATCAGGTTTTTCTGGCAAGCACTTTTACCCACTGAGCCATCCTGCTGGCCCTGGAATTAAAATTTTACCAAAGTTCTCCAGGCAGAAAACAAAACAAAACCCCACCAATTTTGGTTAAGCAAGACAAGTAGAGGCCCAGGACTGTCTCTCTCCCCTCTGACTGCTACAGAAGTTCTGAATTAAACACAGCAACCAAGTTTTCCTAGAGAACTAAGAAAACCAGCACGGCAAGCAGGAGTGTCTGTCCACTGGGGCTCACAGCGCTGTGGACTTAAAATAAAAAACTCCTTCAATTCCTGGCTTTGACCCAAGAATGGCCTCGTCCTTGTGCCCCAATTCACAAAACAGCACTGTAGACACAAACTAAAACCGCTGAAATGACCTCATCCTGGACAGAGGCCTGAGAAAAACCCAAGCAAGTCACAGCACAGGGGAAATGGCTCTTTCTGTCATTTCTCCACTCTTGGCTTAGGTCTGGAACACTAGTTCTGACTTAGTCGTGGGATATTAGAGAAAAGGGACTCTGAAACCTCCGGATGTGAATTGTCACACCAACCCAGGCCCATCTCCACATGGATAGTCCTGGCTGACCCTCAAGCTCGCATGTGTAGAACTGTTCCGAAAAAGAACACGAAAGTGCCGAGATCTGGATTTATAGTCAGACACTGCCTAGACCCTAGACTATGCATGCGCATAGAAACTCCAGCAAAGTCGGAAGGTGAACTGACATCAGAACCACTACCCGCTAACATGGACCTCACTGAAGGGCTCTAGGTAGACGCAAACTGCCACAAACCTGGAAGGGAGGGGCTGGGGTGCATGCACCTCAGTGATAGGATGTTTGTGTGAGCCACAGGAAACCCCGTGAAATCCATCCCAGTGATCCCCAGCACTGAAGGCAGAAGAGCTTATGTAAAAGTACAAAACAATATTTTAAATTGTATTTATGTCTATGTATATGGGTGTTTTGCCTGCATGCATGTCTGTATGGGCTGGGCTGGGAATGGGACTCGGGCTCTCTACAAGAATAGTCCAGGCTCTTAGCCATTACACCATTTTTCCAGTCCCTAATAATATTTTTAAAGCTTTTATCATTATTTAGTCCAAATTATTACCTTAATCTTTTAAACTTAATAGGCACATTCTGTTCTGTTAAGATTAACTTCCAAAGTACAAATTTTTTTAAAATGTGGCTATTTACCCATGGGCAGATAGAAAGAACCATGTCCCTTGAGTGAAGGTGAGGGAGGACATCTGATCACCCCATTTACTGTCCCAGTGAACTAAATCAACCCTGATATACGATCAATGCTAGGAATGGAAAGAATTATTACACAGGTTACAAGAGATTGGCCAAATGCACTCTTGTCCTCTCCTGAGCTGGCTGTACCCTTCTAGACACGCTCTGAATTTCTGCCTTTCTAAAAAGTAAATATAAGGGATGAAGAGATGGCTCACTGGCTGCTCTTCCGGAAGACCTTAATTCGGTTCCTAGCACCTAATTAAGTACAACATAGCAGTCATCCATAATTCCAGTTCAAGGGGCTCTGATATCCTCTTCTGGACCCCATGGCTACTACACACACAGAAGATACACAGATATACACAGGCAAAACATCCATACTCATAAAATAATAATCTAAAAAAAGAAGATATAGGAGTAGTCATAATAAATCTGGAGTTGGGCCTGGTGGTATATTATATATCCCTTTTAGTAGACACAATACACTAGTCCCAGCTGTCAACAGAAACATGCAAGAGGATCTCTGTGAGTGAAAAACCAGCCTTTTCTATGTAGCAAGTAGCCAGAGCTACACAG
Organism: Sigmodon hispidus; assembly: GCA_004025045.1. NCBI lineage: Eukaryota > Metazoa > Chordata > Mammalia > Rodentia > Cricetidae > Sigmodon > Sigmodon hispidus. The sequence continues at coordinate 57,502 of PVIH01011897.1, read as the reverse complement.
TGAGCCCCTGTCAATAAATAAACATGCATAAATAAATCTGGACTGGCATAGTATTTGAGCATTCAGGAGTCTAAGGCAGGAGGCTCACAAGACCACAGCGGGTGGGGGAGGGGGAAGGACAGAGGAAGGAGAAGGGAGGGGGAAGAGAGAACATGAAACATCAATCTACAATCTCCCATGCCCCTGGGGAAGGATGTTTTCTCCTCAGCTACCTCAAGAAAGGGAGAGGATCTAAGAGGCTTTTCTCAGCTCTACTTTTGCCCACCATGGACTCACTCCATCAGATCCTTCAGAGACCACCTCCCTCAGGCAAGCTGCTAGTCACAGTTTAGCAAGGATCACACTCCCTTTACAGATGCCATGTATTAGGAAGCTCTGGTCATTGCAAGCATCAAGGCCAATGCTTCAGGTATGTCTGGGCCAAGGGCAGAGCAGGGATGGTGACCACTCATCCAATGTGCAGAAGGTGGTTCCTGCTGACACTGCTGTCGGTCAGGACAGCAGCCCACACCTCAGCCTGGACATGTGCAGAAGCAAATGGTACACAAATACAGATCTCTTCCGAGCTTCCCAAACACTTTCCCTTAATCTCTTGTCTTTGCTTCTGTGGTCCTACAAGGTAGGAGAAGATTATTGGCCCCATGTGACGATAAAGTACCAAACCTCAGCCATTAAGAAAGTGTAATAGCGGGGCTGGAGAGATGGCTCAGCGGTTAAGAGCACCGTCTGCTCTTCCAGAGGACCCGGGTTCAAGTCCCAGCACCCACATGGCAGCTGACAACTGTCTGTAGTTCCAGTTCCAGGCAAACACCAAGGCAAATAAATAAAGTTTTAAAAAAAAAAAAAAAAAAAAAAAAAAAAAAAAAAAAAAAAAAAAAAAAAAAAAAAAAAAAAAAAAAAAAAAAAAAAAAAGAAAGTGTAATAGCATGTGTCATGTAGAACCTTTCCACCTCAGCCTTTCTAACCCTAAATAAATTCTTCTGCTCACAATGTTTATTTTACCTTTAAAAAGCAAATACTTGTTTCCATAATGGCAAAACACTGTAAAGAAAATGATAGGTCACCTTAAGAGTAGTTAGTAAAAAGATAGGGAGTGTGGGCTATGCAGCACACAGAATCCACGTCAGAACGTGCTATAAGCCAACACAGCTTCACTTCTCCTGAGCAGTTGACCAAACACAGCAAGAAGCCTGCCCTGTATCTGAGGAGCAAAGAAGCACAGACAACCAGGCAAAGGAACAATAAGCCAATGGGAAGACTAGTCTGATGGCTCTAGACTTCAAGAAACGAGAGCGCAAGGCTCCAGACGAATGGGGATAAAGGGTAACAGGCCACTGAACAGCCTAGTGCGCTCAAGAGGACTGGGGCTGGGGCAAATGAGGGTAAAAGTTAGACGCCAGAGGCAACAGCAGATAAAAGGTGATCAGAAGACCAGCGTGAGAGGAAGAGTGGAGATAAGGGCAGCTAGGGCCTTCAAGGCAGAATAAGCACTCAGCCTACTCTTTCTCAAAGCATACACACACACACACACACACACACACACACACACACACACACACACCCTCAAAGGAATCAAAGCAGCACAGTTCCGAAATGTGCAAAACAGATAATTTTGAGATAAGCGTATCCCAGACAAACCAAGAAAGCCAAAGAATGATTTACCACTCAGAAAACCCACAGGAATGGGAGGCCAGATCCCTCAGCAAATGAGGTTGCAATGGACAGACTTAGTGGAAGTTTGTTTAAGAAGAGCCAGATTCCCAGATCTTCTCCTCTCCTTGCAGGCAAGAGAACGCCCCTCCTTACTCTGGCAGAAGAAGAGAAAAATTAGTCTCTAGGGGACAAACAGAAAGACTCTGGAATGGGGGACCCAGGCACAACTGAGAGCAGAAACAGTATACTGCAAACATAAGATACATATGGATATTTTTCAGCTATGCACCAAGCAGAAGTGATCAAGAAAACACTCAGGTGAAGATACTGGCCTGAACAAAACAGGATACAACAGAGGACACAGAAGAAATAGGAAACACATTAAGAGAAAAAAAATCATGATACACCACATAACTTAATTGTAAACAGCATTTACAATCATAATATGAACACTGAATCAATCCAGCAATTAATAAAAATTACAACTATGAGAAGAGAAAGGTAAATGAAAAATGTAAAAGAATCGAAAATCCAGAATACACACATCCATTTAAAGATGTGAAGATAAAGCCCAAATGAGCAGGCAGAAAGGCAGAAAGCTAGCTTCTGGGGAACTAGAGCTGAGGAAGGGAGCTGCTTGTTGATATCCTACAAAATATTTAAGTATATGTGCCACAATTTTATTTTATAAAATAAGATCAGGGCTGGAGAGATGGCTCAGCGGTTAAGAGCACCGTCTGCTCTTCCAGAGGACCCAGGTTCAATTCCCAGCACCCACATGGCAGCTAACAACTGTCTGTAGTTCCAGTTCCAGGCAAACACCAAGGCAAATAAATAAATAAATAAATAAATAAATAAATAAATGTTTTTAAAATAAGATCAAATTATTTATTTATTTGTAAAATAAAATTTCAATTAAAACAATGAGTGGAAAAAAAGAACAATGAGCCACAAGTCTTCTTTGTCTATAGGAGACATTCTGTAACAAGACCAGTCAGTGCACTCTTTAATTCAGCCCTACCTACCTCACCCTGCAACAGCCCTCAGACAGCCTCGGTTACATTCAGCACTGTAATGCACTTCCGCAGTAAGTGAGGAGGAAGTGAGGCTGCAAAGGACCAGGCCTTGCTTGCGGGGCTACAGGAGTGTGCACAGCACACAATTCCTCCTCACAGTCCTTCACAACAGGACTTAATCAAGTGTTCACACATTTAAAATGAGGTTAAAAGCGCATGAAAAAAATGCACAATCATTAAATGGAGGGTCTTTGACAAACAGTGCTGGGAAAATTAGATAGATCCTCACATGAAAATGTGCAGCATATAAAAGACTCATTCAGAGTGAAGTCAGGATCTACACAGGAGACTGAAACTCCTAGGAGACAGGACCTACACAGGAGACTGAAAGTCCTAGAAGAAATAAGGGAGAGAGCCCTCATCAAAGGAAGTGGTCATGATTCCCTGAACGAAGTCTCGTGTGATACTGTACAGCCGGACCCCAGTACTGGAAGGATGGGGTAAGAGGGGTGTGAGTTCATGGACAGTCTGGGCTAAACAGAAAGGCCTTGTTTTATTGTATTGTATCTGACACAGGGTCTCTCTATGTAGCTCTGGAGGTCCTAGAACTCTCTTATGTAGACTAGGCCAGCCTCAAATTCAGAGATGTGCTTGCCTCTGTCTGCCTCCAGTGCTGGAATTAAAGGTATATTCCACCTGGCTGAAAGGTCCTATTTTTAAATGAGACAGATAGACAATAGACAGACAGACAAATTAGATAAAAGAATGAGACAAAAGCAAGCTAACGAGCACTGGCCACTCTTCCAGAGGACCTGGGTTCAACTCCTAGTACCTACACGGCAGCTCACACCTGTTTGTACCTTATAGTCTTAAGAGATCCAATGCCCTTTTCTAGCTTCTGAAGGCACCAGACACACACATGGTACACAAACAACATGCAGACAAACACCCATTCACATAAGAAAAGGAGGGTCCACCAAAGGACATGCCAACACAGAAAAACGGGAAGGTATACAAGAAGCTATGCATGTCCATCACTTAAAAGTGAGCCCCAGGATGAAGAACTCCTATTCCACAGCAACAAAAATTACCCCTGGCAAAAAAACAGGCAGACAGCAAAGACAGAGGGGAAAGCAGACAGTTCTACCAGGTGAATGAGCAAATGCAAAGATGCTCAGCATCACTCACCAGCAGGAGAGCTGCTGAGAACCCTCCACAGTGCTGCTGTGGATATGGAAACGTTGGAACTCTGCACCGGTGGGAGGGTGGTAAAGTGAAGTAGCCTCTAAGGAAAACAGGATGAGCTCCCCACAACATGAAAGGTAGAGCCATCAGACCATCAGACCACCCAGTGTCACTTCTGGATATATACCCAGGAACACTGCACAGGGAGATTTGAACAGCATGTGCCCTTGGCCAAAGGAATCAATACACGAAATGTGATACAGTGCACTGGAGAAGCATTAGCCTCTTAAAAGGAAGGAACCACCAAGCATGGAAGCACAGGCAGGAAATCTCAGCCTGAAGCAGGAGGTCCCCAGTTCAAGACCAGTCTGGCCTACCTAGAAAGACCCAAATTAACTAAAACAATATAAAAGGAAAGGAACCCTGCCATGTGCTTGCTATATACCATGAGCTATGGGTAAAGCTTCAGAACATTATGCTAAGTGTATTACTGAGAAAGAAAATGAGAAGTATGGTATCAATCCACTCATGTGGGGTATCTAACATGGTCTGACCCACAGAAACAGAAAGTTGCTAAGGAAGAGGGAAGGAGATTGGCCAGAAGGTCCAGGGTTGCAGGCACTTATGAAATGTTCTGGAGTGTGGGTTGACTGGATGTACACACTACTACTCAACCAAACAGTATGGGAAAATGACTAGGATGTAACTATGTGTTATATATTTTTACCACAAAACATTTTTTAGACAATCAGATAATGTGTGAAACAAACTTATGGAGCAATTGAGTGGGAAGAGAGGGACCAGGAATAACCTGGGTCTGGGGACACAAACATCAACTCCACGCAAACATCTACGGACACACACAAATCACAGCACTGCCCTCCATTCTGGAGTCCTTCTGTAAGAAATAACACCCACAAAAAGAAAGGACACACTCAGCACTAAACCACACTGTGCTGTGGATGCTTGCTTTGGGGCCTTGTGGTTATCAAGAGTAAAGAAGGCAGAATTTGGCTCCACAGAGAGAAAATACAATGACAGGGACCGGGTGCTAGGTGCCATGTCCACACAGAGACAGACAAGTGCCATGCTGCCCAGAGAACACAGTCTGTCTACCCAGTGCAGACAAATAACAGAGGAAATGGATAAGAAATGCTACAGGGGCTAAGGAAAGAGCCCAGCTGGCTTCTGAGGGGCACGGCACAGAAAGCAGGACAGGGGCTGGGAAAGAGGCCAGGAGCTTGAGGCCAGCCTGGCCTACCCAGGAAAACCATGCTTCACGTAAATAAAATAAAAACAAAAACTATACAAAATGTCAAAAATATACACCGTTACAGTAACCCCTGGCTCCGGTCAGAGCTACTGAGGAGCTCAACTGAGCAACCAGGGGGACGAGAAGGGGACACTGAGAACAGTCATCTCAGTATGTGACGCTCTGTCACCTTCCTTGGCTTTACGCAGAAATCTGACTTTTCTGCAATGCACATACATTGTATGTGTCGTGCTAGGATTACAAGCAGAGGTGAACCCTGAAGCCATCAGTGTTAAAAAGAGACTCCCCACAGCTCTCCCCAACTTCAGTCCTACTCAAGGCACAAGGCCACCACACACCGCAGCAGCAGAGCTACAGCTATCAGCACTCACCAGGAATCCAAGAGACCATTAGAGCCATCAGCCATGTGATTTAGAGAATGCTGTACCAACCACCACTCTAATTTTAGTGCTTAAAATGTATTTAAATACCAGTCATCTGGGAAGTCTACATATCCAAAATACTGCACTACTCAACAATAACAGAAGAATTCTTACGTTGATTGCTTTGTTCTGATTTAGCTCCTGTGACTAATGTATCATGTGACACCTTAAGAAAGCAGTGAAGGTGGAAGGACCCTAAACAGACACTGTAAGGTCCCCTGAGTGCACAGAGGCATGCACATCGCTGTACGGTACCATTTACATGAAGAAGCCAGACTACAAAGCCATAGAAACAAAAAACAACTGACTGCCTGCAGTGTGAGGTCAGGAAGAGATGGCTCACAGACTGGGGTGCCTTGGTGTGAGAGGTCAGGGAGTGGTGGCGCATAGATTGAGGTATCTTCTAAGAGATGAAAAGTCATTAAATATGGTGCTTTTGGTGTTTGTACAACTCTGTAAACACACTAAATGCACTAAAATTTCCACTTACTTTAAAAGTTTAAAATTACTAGAACACAAATAATTATCTCCAAAATAAAACTCATGTTTTTAAAAGGTGAAAAATAAAAAGAAATTTTATAAAAGGCTAAGAATTTAGATAATTTATTTCCATACCTCTTTTAAAAAAAAAAAAAGCAAAAGGAAAATTAATAACAGAAACAGAGCCAGGTGGTGATGGTTCATAGCTTTAATCCCAGCACTTGGAAGGCAAAAGAAGGCAAATCTCTATGAGTTCAAGGCCAGCCTGGTCTACAGAGCGAGTTTAGGACAGCCAGGGCTACAAAGAAAGAGACCCTGTTTAAAAGAAAACACGGGCTGGAGAGATGGCTCAGAGGTTAAGAGCACTGACTGTTCTTCCAGAGGACCTGAGTTCAATTCCCAGCAACACATGGTGGCTCACAACGATCTATGATGACATCTGGTAGCCTCTTCTGTATACTATATACATGATAAATAAATAAAAACTTAAAAAAAAGTTTAAAAAAAAAAGGGGGCTGGAGAGATGGCTCAGCGGTTAAGAGCACCGTCTGCTCTTCCAGAGGACCCGGGTTCGATTCCCAGCACCCACATGGCAGCTAACAACTGTCTGTAGTTCCAGTTCCAGGCAAACACCAAGGCAAATAAATAAATAAAGTTTAAAAAAAAAAAAGTTTAAAAAAAGAAGAAAACACACACACACAAACCCAAACCAAACAAACAGAATTCACAAAATGGTTAAAACTAAAGATTAAATGCTTTTTAAAAACAAAGAAAGTGGGGCTGGAGAGATGGTTGAGTAGCTAGAAACCCTGATTGCACTCCCAGAGGACCCTGGTTCAGTTTCCAGGACCTACATGGTCTCTCCAGTTCTGAGATTCAGTATCCTCTTCTGGGTTCTAAGGGCACCAGGCACATAAACACACCAGCATGGAGGTAACACATTAACAGGAAAGGCTCCAGCCCACCACAGGCGACGAGCCGGGTTCCACCCCGGATCCTATGGTGGGAGAATCAATTCCTACAAGTTGTCCTTCTGTATATGTATCATGGCATGCATGTGCAAGCACACACACACACACACACACACACACACACACACACACAAAAAAAAAAAAATGTTGAAAAACGGGGCTGGAGAGGTGGTTCAGAGGTTAAGAGCACTGACTGTTCTTCCAGAGGACCTGAGTTCAATTCCCAGTAACCACATGGTGGCTCACAACCATCTATGATGACATCTGGTACCCTCTTCTATATACTGTATACATAATAAATAAACCTTTAAAAAAAAAATGTTGAGGGGGCTGGAGAGATGGCTCAGCGGTTAAGAGCGCCGTCTGCTCTTCCAGAGGACCTGGGTTCGATTCCCAGCACCCACATGGCAGCTAACAACTGTCTGTAGTTCCAGTTCCAGGCAAACACCAAGGCAAATAAATAAATAAAAGTGTTTAAAAAATTTAAAAAAAAAAATGTTGAAAAACAATCAAACGAAAACCAGTCTGGGCAGTGGTGGTGCACACTTTTAATCTCAGCACTCAGGAGGCACAGGAAAGCAGATCTCTGCCAGCGTGGTCTATAGAATAAGTTCTCAGACAGCTAGGTCTATACAGAAAAACCCTCTCTCTCTCAAAAGAAAAAAAGCCTGCTGAAACATTGTCTGTGGAGAATGGTCACCATGGTTGCAGTTTACTGACAGAGGCAGGGTAGTTAGGGGTCTGGTTCTACCAGGCCTATTCACCCTTCTCATTAATCCTTCCTAACCCCTTCCTCTTCTCTTCCTCAAGCTGGCGTCTACATCATAATCCTCCTGCCTCAGTCTCCTAAATTCTAAGGTAAGTGCAGACACCTGGCTTCAATAACTTTCAATAAGCTAAACTGAACAATGAAACAGAGAAAAGCTTGGCAGGGACCAGGCTTATTAGCACCCAACATAACCCCAGGACTTGGGAGGCAGAGGCTGGAGGGTCAGGGGTTCGCATTTACCTTTGGCAACATGAGGGTTTCCAAGTCAGGCTGGGATGTAGAAGATCCTGTCTCAAAATATAAAACAATAACAGTAAGACTGTGAGGTTTCCAGATGACCCCCCAGGGGCCTTGTTATAGGAGAAACTTTTATGTAGCTATTAGTAAAGTAACGGCTATAAATTATAGCTCCATTCCTTTATGCTGGATTTTTCATGAATATTCATAATTTGACTCTGAGTTAAGATTTTCAATGCACTTGAGAATGCACTAGTTACATGAAGAAGATGAGTGGGTAAAAATTTAATAAAGAAACTCATCAAAAATCAGCAAGAATGGCCAGGGGTGTTGGTACACACCTTTGCCTTTAACCCCAGCACTAGGGAAACAAAGACAGGCGGTCTCTCCAAGTTCAAGAGCAGCCAGCCATGTCTATATAGCTAGATCTTATCTATAAATAAATATAAATAAATAAGTGCAAGAGCAGTCATGTCTATATACCTAGATCTTATCTATAAATAGATAAGTGCACAAAAAGTAGAAATAATTAAAATTAGCTGAGTACAGTGGCTTTGATGCCAACACTCGGGAAGCAGAGGCAGGTGGATCTCTTCCAGTGTGAGGCCAGCCTGGTCAACATAGTGAGTTCTAGGGCAGCCAGGGCTACACAATGAAACCCTGTCTCTTGAAAAGAAACAAACAAACAAAAATTTAAAACTGAAAACCTGATGGGAATCTTCAGTTCCCAAAAGATCCAATAAAGTTTGCTAAGGGCTGAACTACATGGCAGAAATGAAAGCGGGTTCATCCTTTGCAGGCTCGACAGAATCAATCAATCTACAATCCAAGCACTCAAGAGTTACGAGAACTAGAGTTCAAGGCCTACCTCAGTTGCAGAGAGTTCAGAGGTCAGCCTACTTCAAAAAAAGAAGATAAAGGAGAGGAAGAAATAATCTGGGAGGCGGGCATGACACCGCTGTAATCTAGGCAGAGGCAGGGGATAGCAGCAAATTCAAAGCCAGCAGCTACACAGCAAATTCAAGAACATCCTGGAGCTCACATGCTGTTATAAACCTTAACCTTAAAACAAGAGATCACAAAGGGCTTTTAGAACTTACTGCCATGCATTAGACACAGAGCTAATCAGATCTGAAAATAAAACTGTCTAGATGTCTCTTTTCTAATTAATTGTTTAGATTTGTGCGTGTGCTGGTGTGCACGCCAAAGCTCAAGGGTGAAGGTCATAGGACAACTTGCAGGGGTTGCTTCTCTCCTTCCTCCTTGTAAGTCCCAGGGACTGGACTCAAGTCAATAGGTTTGGCAGTAAGCAAAGTAAGCTGGGGGACTATGCCCTTGTACACAGTAAATATTTGTCATTGTAAATACTAGCTTAATAAAATGCTGATTAGTCAAGTAGCTAGACAGGAAGTAAAGGTAGGGCAACCAGACTAGGAGAATTCTGGGAAGCAGAAGAGCAGAGGAGGAGATGCCAGCAAGACACAGAGGAAGCAGCACGAGAATGCTGCACTGAACAAAAAGGTACCAACCCACATGGCTAGATATAAATAGAAATATGGGTTAAAGTATAAGAGTTAGCAAGTAACAAGCCTGAGCAATAGACCAAACAGCTTGTACTTAATACAAGCCTTTGTGTGATTATTTGGGACTAAGGTGCTAAGGGACTGCAGGTCAGCAGGTCCAGACCTCGGGGATAAGCCTGGTCAGAAACTTATTACTAAATATTCTCTTTCACTGAGCAAATAACACAAAACAAAATGACAAATATTTGGCTAAAGAAAGAAGTTATAAGGTCAGTATAACTTGCAACCTGGAAAATTTCTAGAAAATCTAATGTTGTATCACTGTCTGCTATCTAAAAAAGAACAAGTCATAATATTCAGTCAGTCCTTAAAAATTACTCAAATCACTTCTCAGCCTTGGCTAAGATCAAGTTTAAAAATTACTCAAAACAAGGACTGGAGATCTGTCTGTGGTACCGCAGGTGGATGTCTGTCTGTGATACTGGAGGTGGATGTCTGTGGTACTGGAGGTGGATGTCTGTGGTACTGGAGATGGATGTCTGTGGTACTGGAGGTGGATGTCTGTGGTACTGGAGGTGGACGTCTGTCTGTGATACTGGAGGTGGATGTCTGTGGTACTGGAGGTGGATGTCTGTGGTACTGGAGGTGGATGTCTGTGGTACTGGAGGTGGATGTCTGTGGTAGAACACTTGCCTAGCATAGGTGAGACCTGGCTCAGTGTCCAGCACTGCACATTAACTGTATGTAGACACTCTTCAAACTTGAAACATAAGAGCCCTCAGACATGAGCTGCATATTTATAGTGATAGTTATGAAGGAGCTTCTATGGGTTGCCAACACTCCAGTTAACACAAAGCTCAGAAATCACAAACATCCAGCAGATTGTTTTTTAAACCAGCCTGTGCTTTCATCCCTGACTTGTTCGATGAAGATAATTCAAATGTACAGTCTAACCCCAAAGCAGCTGTTCTCAGAGCTTCACTGATCTAAAATAGTTTCTGTTTTTAGTTTCAGTGACCATGCAGTTAGCTAATCATCATGAAACTTAAACTTTAACTCAAAGACAGGAACAAGCTGCAACCTATACCACAGAAAGCCCACATGCTGCCTCATACAGAAAGCTCACACATGCTGCCACATACAGAAAGCTCACACATGCTGCCTCATGCAGAAAGCTCACAGGTGCTGTAGAGTGCCTCCCTAGCATATTCAAGGCTTTGGGTTTGATCCCCAGCACAGAGGTGGAGGAAGAGCATGCCAATAAAATGGACTCTGAGCTTTGCTGTAAGTATATTGGCCTGCAGGTATGGATTTGTATAAATCATAAATACATTCAGAAACACAAAGTCTATTCACATCTTTAAAGGATGTCTCTTCCTACTCTTCATTTGCTTTCCTTAAGTCTTCAGTTTGAAAAGGAATTCCATAAATGCAGACACGAAGTACACGTCCCCTCCAGTTGTCACCATGTGGGAGGGCATGTAGTAAGAAGTGAGCATGGGGGGCTGGAGAGATGGCTCAGAGGTTCAGAGCACCATCTGCTCTTCCAGAGGACCCAGGTTCGATTCCCAGCACCCACATGGCAGCTAACAACTGTCTGTAGTTCCAGTTCCAGGCAAACACCAAGGCAAATAAAACAAATAAAGTTTTAAATAAAAGAAGAAGAAGAAGAAGAAGAAGAAGAAGAAGAAGAAGAAGAAGAAGAAGAAGAAGAAGAAGAAGAAGAAGTGAGCATGTTACTCTGTGTTGTATGTGATTTCTGGGCTGGATTTTTCCAGTCTAACTCAGAGGTTCAGACCCACTCTCAGTCCCGCTTAGCCTCAAATAATCACACACAGGCTTGTATTATTTTTATGCTGATTGACCTAGGGCCCAGGCATATAACTTGCTAACTCTTTATCCTTAAATTAACCCATCTTGTTCAGCCATGTGACTCGATACCTTTTCTCAGAGCAGCATTTCAACTTCTTCCCTCTGCATCTGTCTGCGGCATTTCTACACTGCTCTTCATGTTCCCAAAGTTTTCCCAATCTGGTAGCTCTGCCCAGACGGAATTCCCGTCTGCTTTCAGCCAGTCAGCGTTCTTATTAAACTAGTAGGCAGGACAAACATTTACCACATCCCATGATCCCACTATAACTCTGCTCTTCTAAATTAACTGCTGGAGAAAATCAGCATTCACACAAAGGTGTTTTGTTCGAGGCCAGCCTGGTCTACAGAATGAGTTCCAGGACATCCAGGACAACTCAAAGAAACCCTGTATCAAAAAACAAAGACAAATGAGTTTTTCCTGTAATTATCTTAAATATATACACTTTTTAAAATGTGTGTGAATGGGCGTTTTGTCTGTGTGTACCACATGCCTGTCTGGTACCCAAAACAGGCCAAAAGAAGATGTCAGATCCCCAGGACTAGAGTTACAGATGGTTGTGAGCTGTCATGTGGGTGCTAGGAATCAAACCTGGTCCCTTGAGAGAACAGCTAGAGCTCTTAACCACTGATCCATCTCTCTAGCCACTACACATACCTTTAAACAAAAATGAAATCCTGCCAGGCAGTGGTGGTGCATGCTTTAATCCCAGTACTATGGGAGGCAGAGGCACAGGCAGGAGAATCTCTGTGAGTTCAAGGCCAGCCTGGTCCTCAGAGTGAGTTCCAGGACAGCCGGGGCTATTCTATGGAATAATCCCATTGTACACTGTGAAGATTTGTCATTGTGACTGGGTTAATAAAGAAGATGACTGGCCAATCGCTGAGGAGGGTAAAGTTAGGCAGGAAAGCCAAATTGAGAAGGCTAGAAAGGAGAAGGGCAGAGTCTGGAGTTACCAGCCAGATGCCAAGAGAGCAGGAGATGAATGTGCCATGTTAATAAAGGTGCCACTACATAGCAGAGCATAAATAAGAAATATGAGTTGGGGCTGGAGAGATGGCTCAGTGGTTAAGAACACCGTCTGCTCTTCCAGAGGACCTGGGTTCGATTCCCAGCAAATAAATAAATAATAAATAAAATAAAGTTTAAAAAAAAAAAGAAATTTGGAATTTTTTTTAAACACTTTTATTTATTTATTTGCCTTGGTGTTTGCCTGGAACTGGAACTACAGACAATTGTTAGCTGCCATGTGGGTGCTGGGAATCGAACCCGGGTCCTCTGGAAGAGCAGACGGTGCTCTTAACCGCTGAGCCATCTCTCCAGCCCCCTCCAAATTTCTAAAAAAAAAAGAAATATGAGTTAACTTAAAATGTAAGGCCTAGTTAGTAATACGCTTGAGCTATTGGCAGAGCATGAATGTGCCATGTTAATAAAGGTGCCACTACATAGCAGAGCATAAATAAGAAATATGAGTTAACTTAAAATGTAAGGCCTAGTTAGTAATAAGCTTGAGCTATTGGCAGAGCATTTATAATTAATATAAGCCTGAGTGATTATTTGGAAGCAGCTGCATGACAGGGAAACTACCACCTACAGGACTATTACATAGAGAAACCCTACCTGGGAAAAAAAGAGAAGAAATTCTGTTACACATATCATAACCTTACATTTAATAAAATACTATAGATTTTGGGTTGGTTTTTGTCTTGTTGGTTTAAAACAGGGTCTCACACTACTGTGTAGCTTAGGCTGGCCTAGAACTCACAATCCTCCTGCCTCAGCCTCCACATCTGACAAAGACAGGATATTTTTTCAGTTGTTATGTAAATAATGTGTATTTAAGTTATCTACACATAAACCAGATACAACTTCACAGAAATATCACTGGTTTTCCTTTTTCTACCCTCTCCAATCTCCACACTTCCAATATATAAAACTTGAAACATGAGGCCACAGTGCAGCCACTCCAAGACTTAACTAAAGGTACTCAAGTCTGAGGACAAGTTCCCGCATGGCCCTGTGTCTGCACAGTACGAGTGTATGCCTAAGCAAGCTCTTCAGGATATAAGGCAAGTATTACTGGCCAGCGAAGTGCAAAGAGTCGTGGCTTGTTCATAATCCCAGCACTCAGGAGATTAAGGCAGGAGGCTGGAAAAGAGTTCAAGGCCAACATGGAGGATATAACAACGAAAAGTTCTCTAAGTATATTCTACTTCACAGAGTGGAGTGTGGCTTTGCTTTACTCCAGGGACTACTTGTTGGCTCTGTGGAAAGGCACTGCAGAGCAAGTACTCAGAGTGTGAAGACCTTTCTGCTGCGCCTACCCATCCATCCTGTGTAGCACAATGAGTAAGATCTGAACTCATGTATCAAGCAGGTGACAGTGCTTACTGTATACAGATGCCGGCTAGCCCACCTCAGTCCATCCCTTGGAACCTACGGAAGAGGAGGACAGGCTGGCTGCACACAGCTGTCCTTTGACTCTTACACATACACAGTGCAGAGGCCACTGCAGAGTGTGTGTGTGTGTGTATGAGAGTGAGTGTGCATGAAGGTCAAAGGAAGACTGTCAGGCATTGGTCCTCTCCTTCCTCCATGTGGATCCCAGGGATTGGACTTGGGTCATCAGGTTTGGCAACAAGAACCTTCATGTGCTGGGCCATCTCTTTCTAGCCCTTGGTCTTTGATAAGGGTTTAAGACAATGAAGTGCAGCAGGGGTTTATTCCTAAACAATGACACAGAACTACTGGATCTCTGTCTGCATAAGAGCACATATGGACTGCTACCTGCCATCACATATAAAAACTGAAGATCAGGCCCAAATGTAAAAGCTTAAAGTACACAGTGGTGATAACTATACAATACTTAATTAATGTACTGAGGATTACTGAAATACACACTTAATTCTTTTTTTTTTTAAACTTTATTTATTTATTTATTTATTTGCCTTGATGTTTGTCTGGAACTAGAACTACAGACAGTTGTTAGCTGCCATGTGGGTGCTGGGAATCGAATCCGGGTCCTCTGGAAGAGCAGACAGTGCTCTTAACCGCCGAGCCATCTCTCCAGCCCCCACACTTAATTTTTTATTTCCTGTGCATGGGTGTTTTGTCCCATGTACTCTGTCCATCCTTCGTACTGTAAGCGGGCATCTGAACTGGAGTTACAGGCAGTTGTGACCCACCACAGGGACGCGAAGACTCCAACCTAGGTCCTCTGGAAGAGCAGCCAGTATTCCTGACTGCTGGACCATCTCTCCAGCCCTTGAAATATATGCTTTAAAAGGGCAAAATTTATGCATGTGTATTTTTTAAAAATTGTTGATCATGTAAGCACTCTGGAGGCAGAGATAAATTCAAAGCTAGCCTAGATTACACATAAGACCTTGTTGAGAAAGAAAATAATTTTAAGAGACAAATAAATAAATAAATATTCAGGCTTGGTGATGCATGGCCACTACTGATACATGGGGAGCATTATGGCATGTTTAGAAAGCTAAACGTACATTATTATGGCTACTGCAAAAGCCACCCCATCACCTCTTCCCCACAAAACAATCAGTCTAAACTGAGCCTAGGACAAAGCCTGTGTCCTCAGCAACCAGGACAAGAAGCTTCATTAAATCACTCAAATTTATAAAAGTTTTGATCAAGGGCTGGAGAGATAGCTCAGCTGTTCTTCAGGAGGACCTGGGCTCAATTCCCAGCATTCATATGGCAGCTAACAACTGTCTGTAATTCCAAGATCTGACACCCTTACACAGTTATACATGCAGGCAGAACACCAATTTACATAAAACAAAAATTAAAATTAAAAGAAAGTTTTGTTCAAAAAAATTATTTGTTTGTTTGTTTATTTGTTTAGGGGTGGGGCCTCTCTGCATGTCCTGGAACTCACTCTGCAAGCCAGACAGGCCTCCTGCTCAGAGATCCACCAGCTCCCCCCACCTAGCTGATCTGAAGTCAGACCTAAAACAAAAAGTTACACGTTTTTCCAAACTTTCTACCTCTGCCTTCCTTGTCTACCTAGCTGATCCCTGACACCTTCCAGCCTAAATTTAAGCATTGACCTTCTCTCAAAGATAAGACTGAGTACTGAAGGACAACACTGCTATAGCTCATCTAGGGAAAATCATCCCATCTTCTTCTGTGTTAGGGAGCACACACTTCTAACTAAGCATGTGGCTGGGTGTACAGTCACATATAATAAACTCAAAAGAATGTGAGCTCTTTATGCTCTTTGCCATCCTAGTGCTTAAACCAAGATGCCACCCACACATATGGAGCAAATTCACCTACATGTAATTATTTAAGAGAAATGAACTTCGATGTCACTTACACCATAGCCAGCCTTTTCCCTATCAGAGCCCAGCACAGCTCTCCACTTGGAACTTCTCTGTCCCTTTGCTGCCTTAGGACACCCTCACAGAGGCACAGCATATGTGGTGGTGGTTTTGTGTCATACTTCTGGTTAGACTGACAGCTTACAGTGAGAGACCATCTAATTTACCCCTGCACTGTAGCCCAGACCACACACTGAAAATCATGTGACCTATTAGTGAGTATTCAAATTATAAGTATTTGAATTTAACCATATTACTGACCAAAGTGCCAGTCATTAACTTCACTACCTCACTTTCTTCCAAAGTCCAGAGTGAATGCTTTGCTTTGAACAAGCCTCAGTACTTACCCCCGGCCCTGTTCCAAAAGGCCAGCTGAACTTTGCTGTTTTCATTTCCGATCAGTATCAGTCACGAAATCTGTACCAAGTTACACTATGCTGGCATTTCATGTTAGCAACTACAAAAGACTAGAAAGAAATTCACCGGTGCCTCAACAATGCCTGTGTCCACCTAACTGCTGTGCTCACTGTGTGGAGCTGGGAGGCTCATTAAGGTTCCAGGTCCCCAGCTCCGATACTCTATTTGATCTGATGTTTCTCTTGACTATCCTCCCTGAGCCCAGCAAGATCAAACAGCCTGTGCTGAGGAAAACTGTGGACCAGCTCTGCAGTCTGACCTGAGAGTCCCTGTGTGCACTCATGTGTCAGGATGAGCTCAGCAGTCTGACCTGGGGTGGGGGGCTCCTCATGTGTACTGATGTGTCAGGATGAGCTCTGTAGTTTGACCTGGGGTCCCTGTGTGCACTGATGTGTCAGGACAAGACACAGGCCTAACTGCTGTTTTTATCCAAGTTGTTCCATTTACCAACAAAAACTTGGAGTGAAAACCTGCTAGACAATAGTAGCTGAGAGACAAGCAGCTGACCCTCCCTTTCAAAAGGTCAGACACGCAGCAAAATATCATCTCTCCATCCATCCCAGACCATGAACTTCTAAGATCCCCCTACTCCCTCCTATGTATCCCTATGACTAATTCTTGTCAACTAGTCACTGACTCCACCCCACCCAAGGTTAATTTTATTAATACCGTCTCAGAGTTTCACAGTGTGATCAAATATCCCAAACACCTAACCTTCAAATTAATGTTTTATATTCATTCTATACATAAAGATGGAAGGCAATTCTATACTCTTCAGCGTTTCTGCACTTTGAGTATGATCTATCACACTCAGGCCAAGTGAGAAATTTTCCATTTGTGACATACTATCAGTATTCATAAAGTACTAGATGTCTTAGCATTTCAGATTTTACATTTTCAGATTAGGGATGTACATCTTATATAAACATTTAAAGAAAGGGGGGGGCATGAATTTGAGGCCAGCCTAGTCTACAAAGCAAGTTTCAGGACAACCAGGACTGTTACACAGAGAAACTCTGTCTCAAAAAACAAAACAAACACAAAAATCATCTACCCTGTGCTCAAACAACTCTACTACTGACCTTAGTCAACATACAGGCACCAAGAAAGATAAGAACACTCGTGTCAAAACTATAAACAAGTCTGTGTCCATCAACAACAAAACAAATGAATTATCACAGCTCTAAATCTAAGTATTATGTACAATGAAAAAGAAAGCACTCCTGTAACAACTCGCAAAGACAGACAAACGTCATCCTGCTAGGAAGTGACAACGGAAGAAAATATTCCTAAGATGCCACTTGAGAAACCGCAAAAGGGGTGAAACTAGTCCAGTTCTCAGAAGTCAGCACCTAACGCTGGGGACGTCACTGGGAGGGGACAGTTCTAGATAATAAGGGTGTTTTCCTTCTTCTCTGCTTTTGGTTTTATTTTGTGACAGGGTCTCATGTAGCTAGACTGGCCTCCAACTCACTCTGAAGCTGAGGGTAACTTTGAACTTCTGGTCCTCCTGTTTCCAACTCCAGGAGCATACCAACACACGCTGCTTTATGGGATGCTGGGGATCTTAGGTTTCCTGCAAGATAGCCGGGCACTCTACATCCCCAGTCAAGTTCTCCTTCTGGACCACAGCAGGTTCACAGGTGCACTCCTGCGAAAGTATCATGTAAAGTCACCAAACTACAAAACTCAGCTTTATAAACTTTTTAAAAACTATTCTGAGGTCTAGAGAAGTGGCTCAGTAGTTAAGAGTCCTGGCTATTCTTTCAGAGGACCTGGGTTCAGTTCCTAGCACCCACATCAGGAGGCTTTCAACTGCCTATAACACCAGTACCAAGCTAGTCAGGGCTACCAGATGCTGTCTCAAACAATAAACAATGCACAAACAAACCTGAATTCCATGTGGCTCCCCCCGCCCCGCCCCACCCCGCCCCGCCCCCGCTTGGTTGTTCTGTTCTGTTCCTGTTCATTGGTTGGTTTGTTGAGGCAGGAATCCCAGCATGGCTTCTAACTCTACTACATTCTGGCCTCGGCCTGCCAAGTCCTATGGTTAGCGGCATGCATCACCACACTAGCCATACTGCATTTTCATACTTGCTCTTAGCCAAAGGCCAAGACCAAACTTACCCAGTTTCTGCTGTTGCTTTTTAAGTAAATACCTAAGTAGAGAAGTAACTGGAAGGAATGTATAGTATCAATGTTTACAGTTAGGTACTAGAATTAAGGGATGTGCATTTCCTTCCTCAGTCTCTTTATCATTAAGCATGTGGTATTTCTACACGAGAGGAAGACACTGAGAGACTGCCTTCACCCTAATTAACTTCTCTATTACATCTACTTTGGTGGACTTGAGAGCTCCAAAACCATTAAACCACAATCATCACCACAAGAAACAACCAAAAATTTGTTCTGGCTATTGTGGTTCTTTTCCTTTGTAAGGCCAAAGCCAGAAGAGTGTCGTCATAGGTCTGATTAAAGCTTTGGAATGTTCTAGCACCTGTTCAGTTCTGCTGATGAACAACACATGTACAGCATGGTAAAACCCAGACAGGACCTAACAAGTGAGGTGTATCAAACACAGGCCCTGTTATTGTCCCGGTTTCTAGGTGTGGTAGCTCGAGTGTCCTAAGATCGTGGATCTGAGTCAGTCACCCACTCCGCTGTCAGTGTCCCCCCTTGCACAGCTCACATGGTATGAGCAGAACTTCATGGAGCACAGGTCTGGGGAAAACACAAGATGCTAGAGAGTGGTGACTAAGGAATTAGGAGCATTTTTTCCTCTCAGAAGGGAAATGAAGACAGGAAAAACTAGCACCAAAATACACATCAACACAGATAAAAAGACTTTGGGAGGATGTTAGAAATCCCAAGATCAACAGAGCACCTGGCCATGGGCTTATGAGGTTCCGGTCTGCTCTCACTGCATGTGTGACACTTTCTTTTGCAAAGTACAAATTCAAGAGGAGAAGGAGTCAGATTCCAGGAAGTCCCAGATCTAGAAAGGTATGAGACAGTCTGCAGTCACACACCCTCCAGACTTAAACATTTCTGAGGATGGTCTAGTCCACAGAGACTGAGATGCCACTGTAAGCCTTCCCAAATTGGTTAGCTTATCTGAAGTTCTTTATTCCACAAACAGAAGCTCTTGGTGACCACAGAACACTCCCTGCAGCATGGGAAACTGAACCCAGGGCCCAGCACTGAACCATATTCACAAACTGTCATCACCTGCTGGTAGGTATAAAAGTAGTCTTCAAGTTCAAGGACATTGGTTCTAATGTAGTGATGCAGATTTTAATCTGAATCAAAACCTCTACATCACTCTGCTGCAAGATTTTGACTCTAACTCAAATCAAGCAAGCACATTAGGACCCCTTCACTTATTAATTCAGCTTTAAAATAATAAAGGCCAGACATAATATTTTGGTCAGGTCTGTCTCCATTTTAATGTTTTAATTCCATAAATTTGGGCAGACCACTGAGTTCTAAGTAGGAGAGAAAACTGACATTTCTCTACAACAAACTTATAAATATTTCTTTGTCAGCCAGGACTAAAATTTATCTTCTCACAAGCTTTTCCATGGCAGGGCACAGAAGAAGGTATTTGTTTGGTAAAACATTAAAAATTTTCACAGAAATGAAATGCTCACAGTTTAGAAATTCCTATGGACACTAAGCATTTTACAGCTTCAGTTTCCATTTCTTCTTTGCACTCCCTTAAGCCATTCTAAGCGTGAGTTATTACCACGAAACTTTCTTCATCCACCCTAATTCTGAAACTTGACTTTCCTGAACTAGCCTGGCATCACGGCCAAACTGTTTTCACATTTGAACAGTACATGTTGCTACAAGGAGACGGCGTGGAGGACACCTGGGATCCCTCCAAACCCAAGGCTTAGGCTCTTCCATAAGCCCAGCCACGGAAAACTACAGACAAGCTCTCCTGTTCAAGCAGGTTCCACTTTCCAAGTGTAACTGCCTGCCATAGTGATCATCGGAAGCTCTCCAACCCGTTCTTATCGCCCAGCTAAATGAATGCTCGCCTACAGTTACACTTCAGGTACTCGAGGCTAGCAGGTGACAGTTATCAGAGGCTGTGCACCTTAAAGGCAAATCGCTGCTTCCTGTAACTTAGAAACAGGTAACTTTTTTTTTTTAAAACTATATTTATTTACTTATTTATTTGCCTTGGTGTTTGCCTGGAACTAGAACTACAGACAGTTGCTAGCTGCCATGTGGGTGCTGGGAATCGAACCCGGGTCCTCTGGAAGAGCAGACGGTGCTCTTAACCGCTGAGCCATCTCTCCAGCCCCGAAACAGGTAACTTTTAATCGTTTCTTCATGACGGTGTGAGTGTGATTGGGGGAGAGGAGCATGTGCTTGTCACAGCTTGTGTGTGGAGGTCAGAGGACAATCTGCAGGGGTCAGTTCCTTCCTCCTGTTACAAAGGTCCCAGAGAGACAGAACCCAGGTCTGCAGGGTTGATGGCAGGGACCTTAACCAGAACCATGTTCTCCTTACTCAAAGGTATTTAAAATGGATTTCTCTGAGTGTCACAGTTTGTTCGCACCGACACTCTGAGGCTGCCAATAAAGTTTACCTTGAATCAGAGGGCGGAGTTAGTGACGAGCTGACCAGAATTAGCTATAAAGGTTTTGGAGAACCCAAGATACAGACAGAGACACACACAGGAAGCACTTAGAGAGGGATTAGAAAGACTCACAGAGGAAAGAAAGAGAGAGGAGCTCACTGGTCACTTCTCTGATGCTTCTACGATCAGTCAGCTTTCTACCCCAGTGTCTGACTCCTGAGTTTTATTTGATAATTGAACAATATAAGGAAACGCTTCATCTGGAGCCCCACAGTGAGTGCCAACTATAGTTGGTCTTTTTTGTGAAACATCAGGCTCCAAATAATGAGACAGAGACTTATTAATTACAAAAACCTGGGCTTTAGTTAGGCTTGTTTCCAACTATGCTCTTATAACTTAAATTAGCCTGCTTCTCTTAATCTACATTCTGCCATGTGGCTTTTCAACCTACCTTCCATTTTGTTATGTCTGATTTGCTCCATGTTTCACTAGCACCTCCTGCATGCCTAGATTCATCCCGAATTCCTCCCTCTCCCTGGAAGTCCCGCCTGTTCTCTCCTGCCTAGTTATTGGCCATTCAGCTCTTTATTAAACCAATCAGGTGCCTTGGACAGGTAAGGTAAAGCAGACACATCATCATGCAGTATAAACAAATGTCCTGCAACACAGTGCTGACAAAGAAAATTTGAGTTACTGATAAAAAAATGAAAAGGGAAATAGAAAGAAGAAAGTGAAAAAGCCCTGAGCCTCACAGCAATACATCGTTCCAGTCTGAAGAGAAGTAATGGAAACAGACACTTGATGCAGATGATCTCAGAAATATCTCTGCTGAGTGCTGACTGTTCTTCCAAAGGTCCTGAATTCAATTCCCAGCACCCACATGGCAGCTAACAACTGTCTGTAGTTCCAGTTCCAGGCAAACACCAAGGCAAATAAATAAATAAATAAAGTTTAAAAAAAAAAAAAAAAACTCTGCAAGAGCATCAAGTTTGCCTACACTATAGTTAGCAAATAAATGTTTCATAATTCTTTGTACCTTAACTTAAAATTCTTTGATCCCTTATTTTTCTAGTCTCCAAGGAAGAATCTAAGTGTTAAGCAACCTTTTTTTTTTTTTAATTTGAGAACATAAAATTGTATGTTGAAGAACTATGGAAAAATACAAAAATGCCTGTAATTATTTTTAATCATTTACAATTTCTCATCCAAAGATTTTGCTCATATTTTCTGCTGTGTACAACATATGAAAAAAATCTATGACTAACAGTATAGATGAACATTTTTAAATATGAAAGAAATATATAAGAATACTCACAGTTGTAATGTTTTTTAAAATAACTTATTTATTCTTATTTTATGTACATTGGTGCTTTGCCTGCATGTATGTCTGTGTGAGGGGGTCAGTTGTGAGCTGCCATCTAGGTGCTGGGAATTGAACCTTGGTCTTCTGGTAGAGCAATCAGTGCTCTTAACCCCTGAGCTATCTCTCCAGCCCCAGTTAAATATATATAGTAACAGAAAATCCAAAAATAAATTCTCAGGAGCCTGGCATGGTGGCACACGTCATTAATCCCAGCACTGGGAAGGTGGAGGTGGGTGGATCTTTGTGAATTTGAGAACAGCTTGGTCTACATAGGTAGTTCAAGGACAGCCAGAGCTGTGCAGAAAGGCCCTGTCTCAAAAAATATATCCCTCCCCCAAAATTTCAGGTTTATAGCTACACAAGAGCATGAGGAGAAAAAACAAGCCTACCAGCCCTAAAGGATATTTTAAAGTTTCAATACTAAAACTAGATTACATGTATAACAATGCCCAGTATACAACGTTCTTAAACTGTGAACATACATCATCCATACTCTTTTATATGTAATATTGCACAATACTTTAAACATCTAGGAAAATCTAGTCAATTCCAGAAGAAAAGCATGCCAGCATGAAAGACAAGTCACTCACACTGACCTTGAAGAACCATATTTTCATGGTGTGTAAAATAAGCCAAGAAGGGCTGTCAGAACCCTCCCCAAAAGAAATACAAACTACCTCAGAAATTAGAAGGTGACTTCTTTAAAAATCTCATTAAGCATGCTCAGAGAAGCTGGAAAGAATGCTGATTAAAAAAACCAAGAGCGGGGCTGGAGAGATGGCTCAGCAGTTAAGAGCACCGTCTGCTCTTCCAGAGGACCCGGGTTCGATTCCCAGCACCCACATGGCAGCTAACAACTGTCTGTAGTTCCAGTTCCAGGCAAACACCAAGGCAAATAAATAAAGTTAAAAAAAAAAAAAAAAAAACAAGAGCAGGGCTTGCTGAGGAGAGAGTGGCAGTCACCTGCTGTCTAACTCCAAGGGCCTGTCTCAGTTTTGAAGCCTCCCATGATTGCTCCTCAGGCTGAAGCTGTGACGGTCCAGCACTGTCACCTCCCAGGCAGGGCAGCAAATGAGGTGGGTTAGGATGCAGAGGAAGCAAAGTTTCCTCAACCCCAGAACAAGAGGGTCAACAGGAGAAAGGGACCCTGACAGTAATAACGCAGTAAAAAATAAATAATAAACAACACAAACCTGCTGCTGTGAGGTAGCCATGGTGACTCAGGCCTTAGTTCCAGTGTGCAGGAGACAAAGGCAAGCCCAGCACAGCTTCAGGGCAGCCTAGGCTAGTGAGCTCCAGGCCACCACCCTGGGCTAAGTGCCACCCTGTCTAAAAACACCTGCACTGTTTCCACTCCTCCAGTGTGGATCTTTATAAGGATTTTTTTTTTCTGCCTTACATTTGTATTGGAGAACGACTTATAAAATAAGTTCAACCTCAGCAGAGGAAAAACAAGAGCTGTCTTTGTTAGAGCTAGGAACGATGGCGCACCTATATCCCAGCACTGGGGAGGATGGTGAGACCCCCTCAAAAGAAAAGAAAAGAAAAGAGTGGAGGCGGCGAGAGATGCACAGCAGTTAACACCACTTGCTGCTCTTGTAGAGGTGGCTCACAACTGCCTCTAACTCCGGCTCCAGAGGATCCAACACGCTCTGGCCTCAGTGGATGTATTTGTGGTACACATATACACACAAATACATAAATAAGAATAAATAAACAAATAAATCAGAATTGCACATGGTGACATCTGGGAACTTGTGAATGGGGCATGGAGGTTGACAGAGGGCTATTTCCCACTTCTGAGTTTCTCAAATGTTCCTATGCCTCTGGAAAGTTATCCTCTGACCTCACCTAAGTGCCATGGTGTGCTGCACACACGCACACGCCCCTGAGCTGCTGGTGGTACCCTCCTTTAAATCCAGCACTCAGGAGGCAGAAGAGGCTCTCTAAGTCTGACATTAACGAGGTCTACTTGGTGAATTCCAGGTCAGTCAGGGCCACAGAAACCCTGTCTTAACCCAAACAGAAACAGAAACCCCTAAATTGCCAATCTGGCCTCAAACTCCTGAGTACAAGTGATTCTCAGCCTCCCAAACTGTTGGAACTAGAGCTGGGGATGACCACATATAGATTCAATATTACTATTTTTTTTTTTTTTTTTTAAAGACGGTATCTCTCTGTGAAGCCTTGGCTGTTCTGGAACTCAAAGAAATCCAGCTGCCTCTTCGTACAAGTACTGGGATTAAAGATGTGGGTTCCCAGGCTTGGTTCAAAGTTTTTTTGTTTTTGTTTTTGTTTTTTTAAGGAAAAAGCTTTATTTTATTTTTATGTGTGTGAATAGTTTGCCTGCATATATGTCTGTGGACCACGTGTTCCTGGTACCTGTGGAAGCTAAAGCACAGTGTCAGCAAAGGAGTTACACACAGTGTGAGCCACCACGTGGGTGCTGGGAATTAAACCTAGGTCCTCTGGAAGAGCAGCCAGTGCTCTCAACCTCTGAGCCATCATCTCTCGGGTCCAGATTCAAAATTATTGAAAGATGTTTTTTAGATATACACATACTATAAATCTCAGTAAAACGAGGATCTAGGTGTAAGTTAGTTTTCTGTGAAAATGAGAAACAGGTCCCCAGGTTTGGATGCCAAAGTAACGACACGACTACTTGGCCAAGTCCTCCTCAGTGCTGATAAAGCCATTCTTCTGCAAAGTAAGTGCCCGACTGTGGTGCTGCTTACCTAACTGCTATAAGCTTAGATTCTAGGGAGGGGGAGAAGTTTTCTACCAACCCCCGTGTATTGAAACAAACTATGACAATGCCAAGTTCCAATGATGCCATCTCAGTCACTTCTGATTTCACTTCTGTCTGAAGGAAATACCCTTCCATCTCTGAGAAGTCGCAGGTGCTTTCCACAGTCGGCAGATGCCCTCCCTGGCGGAGACCTAAACAGTGTGTAGTCTGTGGCTTGCTTTCAATAAATCACCCTCAGAACCTGTCTTCTCTGAAGGCCCTCCCCTCCGCCCAGCCACACTGCCTGCCTGCTTGGTAGCGCTTACTGCTCAGAAGTCGCTCTCCAATACCAATCAGTTGAAAGAGAGCAACAGAAAAACCAAACAGCTTGGTTGGGTTATTTCATTTCAACCCAAGTCTAAAAGACTGTAAACCAGTCCTATCTACTGTTTTCCTTTCCAGAAAGACCCTGAGAAGTAAGCAGTCTTAAACTTGACTAACTGAAACAGAGCATTGCAAACAAGCAAGCAGCTTAACATTCCCAAAGTCTAGATAACCCTAATGGACACAGTCCTGTCTCCTGTGAGTGACTCTCTGTGACAAGGCACATCCTCTTTCCCACTATCACCTTTACTGCTACATTATTTGAGAACAGGTTTGCTACAGTTGGGGAAGTGGTTTCCTGTTGAATGAATCAGAAACACATCACAGGAAAAAGCCTGAGGAGGACCCGAGAGGCTGCCAAGTGACTTCACTGGGAGCTTGGGTTTCTGTTGATTTTCTGAAGGAGGGGCAGTGAGCAGCTGTGCACCCCTTTCTCCCCAACTTCCCAAGA
This sequence comes from Sigmodon hispidus, assembly GCA_004025045.1. Lineage (NCBI taxonomy): Eukaryota > Metazoa > Chordata > Mammalia > Rodentia > Cricetidae > Sigmodon > Sigmodon hispidus. The sequence goes on along the minus strand of PVIH01011897.1, from coordinate 31,826 downwards.
AGTCAAGGGCAGTCTCCGGTGCCTATGGGCAGAATGAGGCAGCGTTCACACACACAGGTGTGCTGATCCCTCCTCCCTCCCTCCCTCCACAGCTCACAGCCACACCCGACCTGCAGTCTCACCTACTCTTACTCACCCTGTCTGACAAGGCCTTACCTCAGCTACCTTTATGTGCTGATCCTCACCTTGTGCGTGCCTCCCTCCCATTTAGGAAGGGGTGGCTTGTTTCCGCCTTTAGTTGGTTTGTTTGTTGTTATTTGGAGGTTTGTTTTGCCTTCTTTTTTCTAATGTCTTTCCTCACAAAGTTTTTCCCAAAGATACAAGCACTCACTCTTTTATTTCTGACTGACAGAGTAATCACAAGGCCACCAAGCAAGGCCTCTCAACTTCCTCCTCTCCCACTTACAACAAGCTGCCTCTTCCTGTCCTCCTTCTCTTCCTGACACAGTCACTCCAGCTGTGCTGACTTAACCGGACCAGGCCTCTTCTCTAAGCCCCAAACCTAACATGCTCAAGCCTCTCCTGCTTGACTCCCACACCAAAAGTTCCTTCTGTTTTGTGGTGGTCCGGACAAGGGTCCTGCAACATTCTCTCTGGAATAGACTGTCGAGGAGTAGACACATGGACGAGCACAAGTTTCCTCCTTGCAGCCAGGCTGTGACCCTCCCTGCCTGCCTCCTTTTCCACTTCTCTCTGCTTCGCCAAGAGAAACCAACACGGTTTTAGTCTCCCACACACAATCCCTGTCCCTAGGGCTGTGAAAACTGCTCTAATTCCAGCACGAAGACTGCACTGAGTTTGAGCGAGCTGGGATTACCAAGGGCGTACCGGGCCAGCCAGAGCTATGTAGTGAGACCCTGACTCCCAAACAAGAAATACAGCAAGCGGGGCTGGAGAGATGGCTCAGCGGTTAAGAGCGCCCTCTGCTCTTCCAGAGGACCCGGGTTTGATTCCCAGCACCCACCTGGCAGCTAACAACTGTCTGTAGTTCCAGTTCCAGGCAAAACCCCAAGGCAAATAAATAAATAAATAATAAATAAATAAAGTTTAAAAAAAAAAAAAGAAAAGAAATACAGCAAGCAACAACAAGCAAAAGCCCCTGCTAATGTTCTCCTTGGCAGAGGCAGTGCCCAGGTCCACCTTAGTCAGGCTGCTCAGGACTGACTCCTGAGGAATCCCCATCGCTTCACCCTTTCTCTCATGGTCACTTTCTTTCCCAGGTTCCTTCTTGGCAGCTCCCAAATGTTGGTGTTTCCGGAGCTCTGTTTCCTTCCTACCCCATGAGTTCTGCTAGAACCATCTCCATCACAGCCATACAGAGGGCACAAGGAAGGCACTGAATATGCTCGAGGTCAGAAAGGCCAGGCTTAAAAAAAAAAAAGAAAAAGAAAAAGAAAAAGAAAAGAAAAAAAGAAAAGCCAGGCCTTCCTGAAGCATCCACACCCACAGAGCCTACTACTGCTGCAGACCTTCAGCTGTATGTCCTCACACTCAGGGAGCTTGATGGTCTCCACAGACCCCCACCAGCTCTCCTGCCTCCTGAATCCCTCCTCCCACACACCTTCTGACCTCACTGGGAAGGGAGAGGCTTTGGCAGCCTCTAGGCGAGTGAGTATCTTCTGTCCAGTTGCTCTCTGGCCCCAGCGCTCTCAGAGCCAGTACATCCCGTATGCTACCTGAGTGCTGCCCTGTATCACGTGACATACCTAAAACTATCCCTCTCCAGGGAAACTATCCTTCTGTGAACTCTTTCCTTGGAAGAAAGGAATGTGGAACTGACTGGCACAGCATACACTGTGACCAGCCACTGAAGCAAACTGTATTTATCATAAACCTTAACATTAAGATCTCTGTGACCAGCCACTGAAGCAAACTGTATTTATCATAAACCTTAACATTAAGATCTCACTTTTAGATTTTCTTTTTCTTTCTTCCAACTTGTGTGTGTGTGTGACAAGTGTGTGTGTGCCTGTGTACACATGTGTGCATGTGTTTAGCACCCACCTATAGGGTTGCACATGCATGTGGAAACACGATGTTCAACGTGTTATTCAATGCAGCAGGGTCTCTCAATCAAACCCAGAGCTCTCTGATGCTATGGCTAGTCTCACCAGCAAGCTTGGCCTGAATACATTTCCGTTGGAAGTGCAGCACTCAGTGTGCCTGGGCTCCTGACTGCCTGGGTCTCTTTCCATCTGAGCTGCACAAACACCTGCAATCACAAGCACCTGCATCCTGCTGAGAATATATGGTCCACAAGATAGTCACATCCCAGTGATGCATGCCTTCAATCTACACTTACACAGACACACTGGACGTACTAAACTGTAGTCACAAACATCATCATAATTCTTTAAAAAAAAAAAAAAAAGATTTATTTATTATGTATACAACATTCTGCCTCCACTATGCCTGTGTGCCAGAAGAGGGCATCAGATCTCAAGACAGATGGTTGTGAGCCACCATATGGTTGCTGGAAATTGTTCACAAGGCCACACCTCCTAATCGTCCCACTCCCTGTGAATTTATAGGGGCCAATGGCATTTAAGCTACCACAACTTGACTGGACCAAATGAGTGCATTAGTGCGCTGGACCTTTGGTCGTATCTTCAAAGGCTTTTCCACACAGGGTTAGCTGAGGGAAAATAGGAAGAAGCTGGGGTCCTGCACTGGATAAAAATGGAGGAACAAAAGAGAACAAGATGACCCAAGTTTACACATCTTTCTGTTGAGATGGAACAGGAGATTATCTGTTGCCACATGCATTCCATGCCATGATGGACTGTGTCCCCAGACTGTGACCAAACAAATCCTTCTCTTACGTCATAGCATTGTGACAGTAACTAATACATTCTCTAAGGTTGTTCCCGATGCTGTAACAGAATCTGCAGTTTGATGATAGGTATAGAATAGAAATTGATTGTTTACCATTCACAAGTCAAGAAGCCGGAGCTCGAGGTAGCCAGCTCCTTCATTAATGTGAGGTGTGCTCTGCTCCAGAGATGCCACCTTCTAGCTCTCTCTTCAGATAGGAGTGAACAGGTTTCCCTAAAGCCTTTTTATGGGAATGGACATTACTCCTGTTCATGAGTGCCCCATTCTCATGACCTGATCCCCTACTAAAGCCCCACCTCCTACCACAGGCACATTAGGAATGGAGTGCCAGCATGTGTTAGGATGAGGAGCTCACCAACATTCTCGACACAGCAGCTCACCCAGGTTAAAATTGGACCTCAGATGGATCCCAAATTCTGCTGATGCATTGCACCACCGCCCCACTGCTAGACTTTTCTCCTCCCAGTGTGTCCATTCGCTCTATCCTGTTGTGATTATTTTGAAACAAACCAAATATCATTTTTTTTCTTTCTTAGAACAGTTTTATTGGCTTCTCCCAAATGCAGGATAAAAGTCAAGTGTCATCTGTGCTAAGTCTGCCTTCCTCAGTCTCATCTCCTCTTCCTCCTGTGTTCTCTTACTCTCCAGCTGTGCTGGCTGACTGCTTCTATTCTGCTTTCTCACTTGTAGGCCTTGGGTCATGCCACCACTCGAAAACGCTCTTCTGGCTTTGCCCTTCTGCTTTTCTTGTAGGTTAACTCACGCTTTGCTCAATCCTACGGGCAACTTCCCTGTCCTCAGTCCACTAGTTTAGAGCCCTGTGTGGGTGTAATCGGTTCAGGGTGTCAACAGCCCCGTGCTTGCTCTTTATAAACCTTCAAGGATTGGTCAGTAGCTCCCATCATGGTGACGGTGGAGCTGAGCTGGCATGGCAAAAAACAACTGGTAAGAGGGATGGGATGCAATGCAGAGCCCATAGCTGTCTCACATTCACAGTCTTTCACTTACCCTCGGGAGGGAGGTAACAAGAGTGTCTGCCTGTATGTACGTCTGTGCATCACATGCATGCCATACCAGCGGAGGTGTGGCCTTGTTGGAGGAAGTGTGTCACCGTGGGGGTGGGCTGTGCAATGTCTTTTGCTTAAGTTTCCTTCAGTGTGACGCTCAGTGGACTTCTTGTTACCTGCAGGATGTAAGACTCTCAGCTACCTCTCCAGTACCATGTCTACCTGCATGCCTCCACATCCCGCCATGATGATATTGGACTAAACCTCTGAAACTGTCAGCTGCCACCTCAATGAAATGTTTTCCTTTATAAGAACTGCCATGATCATGGTGTCTCTTCACAGCAATAAAACTCTAAGTCACAAGTTGACAATGAAAATTGACCATCACAGACAGAAAGTAGAATACTGAAATAAGGACTATCTTTGGAGAGAGGAAGTAGATGTGGGGGGGAGTTAGGACAGAGAGAAGCCTTGGCTTTACTAAGTAAGTGCTATCTAGAGGGCACCAGTGAGTGCTCACAGCAGGAGACATCATGCTAGACATTAACACCTGGGAGTCCACTAGGGCACTGGCAGCTGCCTTCCTGGGCATGTGCAGGACTGCTCTGTAAGCATATGTAAGGAAGATGATGAACACTTACGTTACTGAAGACAAGACACCTGCATCAAAAGAAAGATAGATTAAAAAGCATGAGAACAGCCTGGGAACCAGAAAGAACCCACACCATCAAGTTAAGAAAAGAGAAAATGTCATTGAGATGATCATGATCCAAACACCCAGGTATGGTATTCACACTTGTAATCCCAGCATTCAGGAGGCCAAAGCCAAAAGATTACCAAAGGCACAAAGCCACCCTGAGCTGTCAAAAGATTAAAAAATTAAGAACAGTAAAGGGCTGTGTCCAGTGCTACCAAGAAACCCAAAGGCACTCAGTCTGAAATGACACTGACTAGTAGCCAAGGAAATCGCTGTTTCAGTGGCTTGATGAGACAGACACAGCAGACTGAGCAAGAAGACAGTCAGTATCTCCTCCTCTCTAGACACAGGAGGATGCTGACAAGGGACAGCAGGCAGCCACTCAGGAACAATCTGCAAGGGATCGTTGTGCCCCTTCCCCACCTCCGTCTCCCCTGGGGGTGGGGGGAACTGAACAACTGTAAATGCTGAAGAGAAGGGGCTAAGAAGTCACATGAGAAGCTGGACAAAAAAGACAAAAAAAAAAAAATTAAGAATGAAGAGATACTAAAGATGGGTCCCAAGATCCCACAGAGGAAGGGTGGGCAGGATTGGGAACACAGCAGAGGTGCACACTTCAGAACCTGGAGGCGGTAGCTCCTCTGGGAAATGAGGGAAAGGGAATAGGGAGTTAATAGCACTGTCTGTTCTTGCACGGGACCTGGGTTTAATTCCCAACGTCCACATGGAGGCTCACAACCATCCTGACTCCAGTTCCAGGAGACCAAAGCCCTCTTCTGGCCTCCATTATTCAGGCAAATGCTAAATATCAGAGAGACAGAGTAACAAGCCACAGCCACTTCTCACCAGCCAACTCTTCAGGCTGCCAACAGAACAACTGAGTGAAGGCTTGCTTAAAAAGTATCCTCACAAACTGATCCTATTCATCTTTTCACAAAGGACCCCTTTCTGTTCACTAGTACATGGTATAGAAATAGCCAAGTCTCCCAGAACCTATTCACATTAGACCCAGCTTGTACTAAATTTCCTTATAACACTAATGAGGGATCCACTCTTTTTTTCTATGGATAGAAGAAACCCCAAATAGGGGGTTTATGCTGTTCGCCCAAGGCCACACAGCTAGCTAAGGGATATGGTCAGGACTTGGACCAAGACACCTACCAGACACCAACACGTTTCTCAAATGACTGTACAACGGCATCTCATGCCAAGATCAAGTCATCAAGAGAAAGACTTGATTGGTTCCATTCAAATCAAACTGAACCAAACAAAAATTTGTTGCAGATCTCAATGACATGTTCTTTTATTAAGGAAGAAACAAAGCAGCAGGCTAAAGACACAGTTCAGTGCTTAAGGGCACATACACTCTGGTATAAATAAATAAATAAATAAATAAATAAATAAATAAATAAGTTCAGTTCCCAGTACCCACATGCCTTACTAACATCCACCTGTATGTAACGCTACAAGGGAACCAAGGTCCTCTTCTGGCCTCCAAAGACACCTGCACTCATGTCAGATGTGAAAACACACACATACTCACAATTAAACAAAAATAAGGCAGGTGTGGCAGTACATGCCTTTAATATTAGCACTCAGGAAGCAGAGGCAGGCAGATCTGTATGAGTTCAAGGCCACCTTGGTCTGCATAACAAACTTCAGGCCCTGTCTTAGAAGTAATACTACTAATAATAAATTAATAAAATTAAAAGACAAAAAGTAATTATAAAAAAAAATAAAAATAAGGGGCTGAAGAGATGGGTCAGTAGTTAAAAGCATTGCCTGTTCTTAAAGAAGACCTGGGCACAATTCCCAGCACCCACATGGCAGTTCACAACTGTCAGTAATTTGAGGGGGTCCAATGCCCTCTTCCTGTCTCCAGGGCACATGGTGTACATACATACATGCAGACAGAACCCTTATGAATATATATACTCTCTCGTTCCAGAAAGAAAAAAAAAATAATAATAATAAGTAAAATCTACACAGAGCTGGGTGATGGTGATGTAATACATGGTAGAGCGCTCACCTGGGTGATAGTGATGTAATACATGGCAGAGCGCTTACCTGGGTGATAGTAATGTAATACATGGCATAACACTCACCTAGGTGATCACAGTGATGTAATACAGGGCAGAACACTCACCTGGGAGATAGTGGTGTAATAACATATGACAGAGCGCTGACCTGGGTGATGGTGTAACACATGGCAGAACATTCACCTAGCATGTGTGAGACCCTGACTCAATCCCCAGCACTCAATAAAAATAAAAAAAGCATTTTAAAAACATGAAGCTGGGGCTAGTCCAATGGCTCATGATGAAAGCACCAGCCAACAAGTCTAGCAACCTAAGTTCACCATTCAGGACCTGTATGGAGGGTGGAAGAAAATAATCCCAGAGTTCCCTGACTTCCATTCACACACCACAACACACATGTGCACCCTGAGACACAGACACACAGACACACGGACACACGGACACACTTGAACTCAAGCTCATGTGCATACACAGTATGTAATTAATAATTAATGTAATTTAATAAAAGTCTATAGGACTCAGAGTAGAAATTCAGTGGTAGAATGTTTGCTTAGAATGTGACAATATAAATAAAAATAACAACCTATATTTCAGGCATCAGGTATTTATTTCAGCTGCTTAGCCATAGCCCTGGGGTATGTGCACAGCCTACAACTTCATGAGTGACATATCTGGAGGGAAGTGACCAGGGTCCCCACTACAGGTAAAGAGAAAAGCTTTACAAATGCTGGCAAAAGTCGACCTATCCATTTCTAAAATTATGATACAGTCTGCCCAACATCTCTTCTTCCTTTTCAACTCTCCTACAGCTCCTAAGGAGGTGTCCTCTATGTCTCTGCCTTCATGGTGGACTCTGCCACGTCCAGGGCCTCAGAGATAGGGAATGAGACATGTAGAGACAGGGAGGATGTGATGCTGCTCATGCCCAGAGAAGTGTTCAAACAAGAAAAGGGAGGCTCCCTTCCGGTAAGTGTTGTTTTATCTTAAATACCTTTCCGTCTCTGGGCTGTTCTCAGACACGGAAAGACTTGCTCACCCTCCAAGGTACAGCACCAGCTCTGGTTTAACACCCTTCTCCCCTCCCAGCCAAATCACAGCCTTCCAACCACACAACCTTGTATTTACAGCTCTTTGCTGCTTTTCACAATGAAATCGTTCCCTCTGAGAAAGCAGCCCCTGCACATGGCTCTATCATGGTCTCTGGTGACGCTTTGTTGACATTTTTAAGAGATGTCCTCTAGCAGGCTCAGAGCTCCTTGAAAGCTGCCACAGCATCCTGCTCACCTCTGTAGCCTCTGCACAGAGAAGGCACAAAATACAGCAGCTGAGCAGCATGTAGACACCATGAATTTGAGAATCAACGAGGCTATTCAGAACTGTGGTATAAACACTGAATGCAGTGTTTCCTTAGAGGGAAAAGAAAAAAAAAACCATTGTGCAATCACAACTCAGATATTTAAATCGTTCAGATCCCATAATTATATCACAGCTTGAGATAATGGCACCCGCAAGATATGCAGCTTTAAACAAAATACTTAACCTTTCTAAGTCCAAATTTTCCCTTCTGTTTAACCAAAACAGGAAGGGGGATTAAACATACCTGTCTTAGCCCATCAAGAGGTTAGTGATGTTCAAATGACAGTGTGTAAGAAAACCATTACACAACAGATGATCGGAGAGATTTAAACAAACAATCCTCATCAAGCCCCACTACACCACAGGGGTGAAGTCCAACAGAGCTTACTGTCAACAGATAACACAATTAGAGCTTGAGAAAATATGTTAAAAATCCTATGCAGCTCATCTATCAAATTCATATGTAAATTCAGTTTCTAACTGGCTCTCCAGACAGTTCCAAGCTGTTAGTGCAGAAGCGGTCCACGGTGAGCTGCCTGGAGCAGCTGGCCCATCACCGGCTCTGTCCTCACTAAGCTCTGCGGCAAACAGTCCAGAGGAGGCACCCACCTGCATCACAGCGAAGCGGCTGATCTATGACCAAAGCCTACAGCAAGACACACACACAAAGAAAATTCTCTACCAGTAGTTTGCTCAGACTCTCTCTATCTTTAGGACCAACTACAGCCTGAGCCTAAAAAAAACAGTCTGGAAAGAATGAATGCACCAATGTCAGCAAGTCATGACAAACACAGAGGCCTAGAAAAAAAAAAAAGCAAAGTTTTGGCTTTTTTTTGTCATAACAGGAAAGGTTAGTTCAAAATATGCTGCAGATGTCACAAACACCACTACAGATTTGGGGATCCCTGTCTTATTTTAACTTCACTTGAACTCTGAATAGCACCAACCATCTGTGTGCTTGAAGCAAGACAGACAGATGGCCAATACGCTGACATTGCAGGCTCAAGGTTTCTCAACTGTTATTTCCTTCTAGAGCACAAAGATACAAAACACAGGCTAATGCAGTACAAATCCTTAAGAAATAAATTTAAACTAAGTCATGTGCCAATCAAAACATTCTGCATGGGAAAATAAACCATTCATTTGACCTTAAGATGTTTCAAGTCTAACATTCCCAGTTTCTAAGACTGTCACACCTTTCTCAGAGAGTAGGGCCGGCTAATCAGTAATGAATCCTAGAAATAGTTCCTCAGAATAGTTCTTTCTGAAAATGTCTAGAAACACCCAGAGCTGTAAACAATAATCATGCGGGCGCAGATCCACACCAAGAGAAGCGCCCAGGACTTCCCTTTCCTGGTGAAAGCAATCAGATCCTATTTTTAATCTCCCCCTCATGAAAACATCCAGTCAAACCTCCCTGCTGGCTGATGAAAGCGATAGTTGATTTGTTATTTTAAAAGAAAATAACTGTTTTTAAAAATCTGAATGAAATTCATCAGTCTTAATCACAACACTTTCACAAAAGGGTGAAGGAGAAGGAAAACCTTAGGGGAAATATATTTTAACATACCACTTCAACTGATTTTTTTACCTGGTGAATATTCAGACCAAAGGTATCACTGGGCAACCAGCCCAAAGGATTCCTATCTTCCTAAAGACTTTCCAACTGATTAATTGAAAAATAATATACTGGTAATTACATGAGAGTGAAAACAGCACCACCCTATACACTGTGAAAGCCTTAAAGTGTTAATAAAATTAATTATTTCCTTCAATTGCTTAAGATTTCTAACACTCAAATTCACTCCTGGTTTTTCACTATAAGTGATTTTTAAACAGGAAAACCCCACAATGCCATGATGTGTTAACAAAAGTCAGAACTGGGACTCTCTTGGGAACTTGGTCACATTCTTCTCCCTACCCACCCCCAAACCAACAGTTTTTTTTAATGCACTTGAAATATACTGGTGAAGGCCGTTGGCAAGAAATTCAAGAATATGCAACTCTGAAGACATCAGCAAAGTACTGACACCCAGCGCGGAGAAAATGCTGCTTTTGTTCAGAGGCGGCCTTTGGTAAAAACAGGAACTTTAACAGAGAGCTGATCGCAACAGCACATTCGCCTGATCACATGCCCACAGCCCGCATTGGGCTCATTGTTGTCCAAGGGACTTTTCTGGTAAGAGTGCCTAGATTTAGCCCGTGTTTGAAATTATCTAAATAAACCCAACCCTCCCTGTACTAATCCATTGTCAAAAGAGGGTGCTGGCTAGGATTTGCATGTAACCGGTAGCCGAAGACTCCAAAAGGTGGTGAGCTGCGGAAACCCAGCCTGAATACAGGTGCCAAGAAAAAGCCCTGCTGCCCCCCATGACAGAGATAGCATAAAAAGCCTCAGCCTCGGGTGTCCCTCTGCCCCCAACCTCCCTCGGACCCTCAATGGCTCTCACGCCTGTCACTGGTGAAGCATTGTTAGAGGAGCAGGAGAAATGCAGCTGCGGCGGTCCCCTGTGCCTCCGTGCAGGGCACAGGGACAAGGTGTCAGCCGGAGGGCGCAGCTTTGTCTCCAGCTGACCCGTCCCCAAGTCCTGCACCCCCCTTCCAGGGACAACAATGAAAGCTCAGCCACGCTTCCCGGGTGGGGAGGGCGAGCCCCGCCGGCCCAGCCTCCCAGGCCGCCGCCCGCCCGCCCGATCGCTCGCCCGGCTCGCCTGCACGCCTACCTTCCGACAGCTCCAGCTCCAGCTCCGCCAGCTGAGCCCGCACCTCGGGGGGCAGCGCGGCCACTGCGGTCGGCGACGGCTCCAGGCCTCGCTCCGCCATCGCGGCTCCGCCAGCCACACTCCGGAAGATGAGAGGGGGCCCAAGGAGGGACGCACTGACGCGGGCCCACACCCCGGCTACAGGATCCGGCTCCAGCCGCCGAGAGCCGCCGGCGATGCTGCTGCCGCCGTCGCCGCCGCCGCCATGAGCCAGGATCACGTGAGCGCACGACCCCGCCCCTCCGCCCCCCCGGCCCGGAGGAAGCTCCGCCCCCAAGGGGCAGGACAGGCGTGACTAGAGCGCCCTCTGCCGCGGAGCTTCGGGAGCGCAGGCTGGAGTCACCTCCTCCGCTCTCCAGAGGGGAACCGACCAGAGATGCTGCACCTGCCCAGACACACGCAACACTTAACCTTCCACCAACTCTCAGTGAAGGAACTTTAGCCCTACTTCATCCGGTAGAGCATGCCTCTGTCTTATCCTCCCATTTTTTCTAATGGACATCTCCCCTCCTCTCTTTAAAAGGACCTGCACAGGCTACATCCTTCACCCACACTGGATTCTGCCAGCCAAAACCTTTTTTTTTTTCCCTTTTTAATTACAACTTTTTAAATGTTTATTTATTTATTGTATACAATATACAGAAGAGGGCACCAGATGTCATTATAGATGGCTGTGAGCCACCCTGTGGTTGCTGGGAATTGAACTCAGGACCTCTGGACGAACAGTCAGTGTTTTTAACCTCTGAGCCATCTCTCCAGTCCAGAAAACATCCCTGTTTTAAGACAACTCTAATTACAACTTTTAAAATAGAGGGAAATCTAGGAGTCTCGTGCATGTAATCCCAGCACTCTAGAGGTTGAAACCAGAGGATCTGGAGTTCAAGGTCATTCTTTCCAGCCTGGGCTGAATGAAATCTGTCTCAGAACACAAGAAAAAGGATGACAGTACATCTTAATTTGACTCATAAAGACTTACAAAATAACGTAGTTGGGATGGTTCCGTTGTAAGGATCACTGACTGCTTTGACAGAAGACCCCAAACTCAGCTCTCAGCACCCATGTACTGCTGTAACCCCAGCTAGAGGACCTGAAGCTTTCTGTAACCTCTGCAGACAACCACACATTCACACATAAACAAAACTATTTATTTATTTGCTTATTTATTTTTGGTTTTTTTGAGACAAGGTTTCCCTGTGTAGCCCTGGCCACCCTGGAATTCACTCTGTAGACCAAGCTGGCCTCTAACTGAAAAATCCACTTGCTTCTGCCTCCTGAGTGAGAGCTGGGTCTTAAGGCATGCCACCACCACTACCAACATAATTTTTCAAAGACATCTTGTTGGGTGTGTAATGGTGCAAGCCAGTTTGGGGCCAGCCTGATCTACATAATGTGCTCCCAGCCAGTCAGAGGTACATTATTAGAGCCTGTGTCAAAAACAAAAACAAAAAAATCTGGCTATGCAGTCTTGGCTATCCTGAAACTCAGCTGACAGAGATCCACTTTTCTGTGCCTCCTTCCTGTGTCCTGGGATCAAAGACATGCCCCAGCTTGATAAGAGGGTGGCAAGTTAGCTTTTGCTTCAACTTTTTAGCATTCTTAGTATGTAACCTGATATGTAGTTCAAAAGTACTAATTTTAATTTAGTATAAAGGGGACCAAAACACTGCTATATTCTTATCAATAGAATTTTTGCGTTGCGTTGTAATTGTCTTTTGTTGATAGTACTAAAATTTTGCCACATGGAAACAAGTGACGTAGAAACTGTTTTCCCACAGTGTAAGGGGCTCCCAGGGTTTCTCTCTTTCCATGTTGCTTCAAAATGGGAGTTGGCGATGTAGCTGAACTTTTTGCCTAGTGTGCAGGAAGCCCTGGGCTCAATCCTGATCACAACAGGAACTGGAAATGCTGGTTCCTGTCTGTAATCTCAGTGCTCAGGAGGCTGAATTCAAGGTCAGTGTGGTCTAAGCTAGTCCAGGCCAGCCAGCACTACACAGTAAGATGCTGGGAGAGACCACAATAAAGAAAGGAGGAGGGAGGGGAAGAAATGTGAGCTAAGACTAAACGTTAGGAATGGACTTTGAGATGTCCCATTAAACTAAAATATATGGGCTACAGATAAAATTCCGTAGTAAACTACTCACCTAGATAACACAGCCGGATAGGCCCCAAGATTCATGGATTTATTCAGCTGTTCCTCTTATGTATGTATGTATGTATGTATGTATGTATGTATGGTGGGGTACATATGTGCCACAATGCCCATGTGAAAATCAGAGAAAAGGTTTGTAGGAATCAGTTCTTTCCTACATGTGGGTCAGGTCATGAGTCTTTGAGAAAGTGCCTTTTCTTTGGAGTCATCTCACCAACCGTAATTTAATTTACGACTAATTCATTGACACCTTCCTTCAGGAAATGCGATCCAGGACTGATGACATGGCTCAGTGGGATCCACATGTGGGAGGAGAAAACCAACTCCCTCAGACTGTCTTCTGACCCCCATGTGCACACACACACACACACACACACACACAGACTGGCTTCTGACTCCCACATGATGCACACACACACAATGCACACAGACTGACTTCTGACCCCCACATGCACACACATACACCCAATGCACACAGACTGGCTTCTCACCCCTACATGCACACACACACACCCAATGCACACAGACTGGCTTCTCACCCCTACATGCACACACACACAATGCACACAGACTGGCTTCTCACCCCTACATGCACACACACACACAATGCACACAGACTGGCCTCTGACCCCCATGTGCACACACACACAATGCACACATATTAAATACATTTTAAAAAATTAAGAAATTAAGTGAGAACTTGATTTGGCTCAGCAGTCAAGAAAATTGTTTGTTCTTCCGGAGGACCCAGATTTAATTCCCAGCTCCCACATGGTAGCTCAAAACCCTCTGTAACTCCAATTCTGGGGGATATAATGCCCTCTTCAGATCTCTGAGGGACCAGGGATGTGACTGAGCTTTTGACCACCAGGTATGCACTTGTTGCAAATATATGCAGGCAAAACACTTATACACAGAAACATGAATATATAAATCTTTAAAGAAATGAGAGGGCTAGAGAGACTGATCATCAGTTAAGAACACTTGCTGCTCTTCCAAAGGCCTAGAGTTCAGATCTCAGCACCCACAGCAAACACCTGTAACTGCAGCTCTAAGGGATCTCTGGTGCTTCCCCTGCCTCTGAGGACATCAATCTATGGCTTGAACATCCAGACACAAACATAGACGTATAAATAAAGACTGCACACCTTTAATCCCAGCACTGGGGAGAGGCAGTGGCAGAAGAATCTTTGAGTTTCAGGCTAGCCTGGTCTTCAGAATGGGTTTCAGGATACCAAGGCTACACAGAGAAACCTTGTCTTTAAAAAAAGAAAGGGCTGGAGAGATGGCTCAGTGGTTAAGAGCACTGACTGTTCTTCTGGAGGACCTGAGTTCAATTCCCAGCATCCACATGACAGCTAACAACTCTCTATAATTCCAAGATCTGACACCTTACCCAGTTATACATGCAGGCAAAACACCAATTCATATAAAATAAAAATAAATATTTTTTAAAAAACTCTAAGACAACATCAAATCTTCCAAAAGAAATGAGATCCAGGAGCAGTGCAGGGGTAATCTGACCACTCAGGAGGCAGAGCAGAAGGATCACAGTAAGCCTCTGGCCAATCAGACTACATAGTCAGTTCCTGAACATGACATCTCACTGAGCATGTGACTGAGCATTTGACCAACAGGATATAGCAATAGTGACCTGGTGTGCTGTACTTAGGAGTCAGTCCTGGAAGACAGTGATACTTTCATCAGTTCTTCAAGAAACCTCTCCATAGCTCTCCAACCCTTTTCCTGCACACACACAAAACACACACACACACACACACACACACACACACACACACACAGGCACATACACACACTCATGTGAGCCACATGAGAGAAGTCCAAGCCTCAGCGAAAGCCACATCAGGTGCTCTGTGTGGCAACTGCAGCTAAACCCAGCTGGACCCCAGGCAAAGGCCTCACCTAGGCCGAGGATATGTGGAACCCTCCCTGTCATGCTCTGACCCGATTCCTGTAGGGAACTAAAATCAGGGGACACACGATGGCCGACTACCCAGCAATAACAGATTATCAGAAGTGCTCAGACAACACCCTTTGCCCCTAAACAGCTCTACTTTCTTCCTTTGCCTCTTCCACCAAACCAATGCTAACTGTGCAGCCACCCCACAGCTGTGTGATTCTGGAGGGACCCTTTAGCTAGCTTAAGAAGAGGACTTCCTCCAGAGGGCTGGAGAGATGGTTCAGTGGTTCAGAGCACCAGCTGCTCTTCCTAGAGGATCTGGGTTCGATTCCCAGCACCCACATGGCAGCTAACAACTGTCTGTAGTTCCAGTTCCAGGCAAATAAACAAATAAATAAAAGTGTTTTTGTTTTTTTTTAAAAAAAAAAAAAAAAAAAAAAAGAAGAAGAAGAAGAGGACTTCTTCCCTCGTGAAAGGTGGACAAGGAAAACTGCCTCCCTGAGTCTTCCTTCAGTTCCTCTGAACCGGAAGTGTTTGTGCTCACACAGGGAAAGCAAAGAGAAACATACACCCCCATGAACTCCACAGAACCGGCCTGGGAAAACAACAAACCCTACAGCCTCTCGCATTTGGACTTCTTGTGATAAAAGAAACTAGGCTTGAATTTCATTTAACATGCTGGGCCTGGTGGAATATGACTTTAATCCCAGCACTTGAGAAACAAAGGCAGGTAGATCTCTGAAGTTTAAAGCCAGCCACTATGTCTAACACAGTGAGACACTCTATCAAAACCAACAGCAGCAAAACACAGAATTTAATTTTCATAGAGTTGGATATTTTGTTATTAGTATCCAAAACCTCCCTGCCCATCTAATGCTGAGTTTGGTATTTTAAAGTGGAGAGGGGGATATTACAGGTCAGCAATATATGAGTGACTGGTTACATCAGCAAAATGTTTATCAAATGGAACCAAAGACTTTATGTAGACTGGAGGATTTGTAGAGGCTTTGACCACTTGATACAGCTTTCAGTCAGGCTACACTGGAGATTTGCCTTCTAACGTGTCCCGGCTGAGGACAGAGATGAGCCACCGTAGTTCTCCTACGATTTGCAAGCAGGGAGGGTGGTATATGCTTGAAATTCCAACATATAGAAGGCTAGGGCAAAAGGAATAGAAGATAAAAGCTAGCCTGGGCTACACAGTAAGTTCCAGACCAATGGAGCTACAGGGGAAAACACTGTATCAAAACAAATAAATAATAAACAAACAAATAAAAGGGCTGGAGAGGTGACTTAATGGTTATCAGCTATTGTTGCTTTTGCAGAGTGCTTGGGTTCAGTTCCCAGCATCCACATAATAAATCACACATAATTCCAGATCCAGAGAATCTTAGAAAATTGGGTTTTAAAGCTATCTTATAGTGGAGGCAAACTAGGTTCATTCCTGTTTATGATTAAATATCTGTTTTTCAAGGATTCGGCTATGGCCCACCTGTATCCACATCTACAAATGGTTCTGTGCTTCCTATTCCAGGAAACAGCAATTGTGCCTCTGTTTCAAGATGTGGCTATGATCACCTTGTAACCATTCCTTTGTTTCAAAAGTTGTTATGACCATCTTGTTATGACTACTATCTAAATTAGGGTTTCTCTTACTGTGAAGAGATACCCTGACCATGGCAACTCTTTTTGGTTTCAGTTTTGGGTTTTGGGAGTTTAGAGACAGGGTTTCTCTGTGTATCTTTGGAACCTGTCCGGGGACTCACTCTATAGACCAGGCTGGCCTCAAAATCACAGAGATCTGCCTGCCTCTGTCTCCCAAGTGCTGTAATCAAAGGTGTGAACTTCTACCACCCAGTCATTGACCGTGGCTATTGCAGAATTATTCATACCCCAAAGCTATACCTCTAAGTTTCCCTAAAAAGCACCTGAATGCCACTACATATGGCAACTCTTATAAAGAAAAACATTTAATTGGGCTTAGCTTACAGTTTCAAAGGTTTAGTCCTTGGCAGGGAGCATGGTGGAATACAGGCAGACATGGTGGTGGAGGAAGAGCTCAGAGTCCTACAACCTGATCAGCAGATAACAGGAAGAAGTGAACTGTGTGCCACAGCAGATAACAGGAAGAAGTGAGCTGTGTGCCACAGCAGTTAACAGGAAGTGAAGTATGTGCCACAGCAGATAACAGGAAGTGAACTGTGTGCCACACTGGGGATAGCTTGAGCATAGGAGACCTCAAAGCCCACCCCCACAGTGACACACTTTTTCCAACAAGGATACACCTCCTAATAGTTCTACTCCCTAATGGGCCATTTTCTCTCAAATAACTACAAGCACTTTGTTATAACCTCCTATCATGACCTTGTCATGAGCACCTTGCAACCATACCTTTGTCTGAGGAATTTGCTATGACCATCCTGTTACAACTATTTTGCAACTATGCCTTTGTTTCATAAGGTTGGTGTGACCAACTTTTTATGTTTAATGCTCTTCTACTTCTGTAATACCACCTATTTGCTTAACCAATCCCCCATTTGGAAACCACTAACTGTTAGCCTCTAAAGCCACACCCTCCTCCAAGCTCTGACATCAAGCCCCATTTAAAGCAGGATTCCTGCTTCTGAATCCCTGTCTCTCGTCTTAGTTTCTCCTGGGAGCTTCCCCATCTCCTTCACCCTTTCTTTTCTTTTTCCTCTCTCTTTCTCTTTCTTCTTCCCGCCTCTGCTATTATAACTCCTGTTATCATTGCAAGTATTCCTGGCACTCCACGTGGTTGAGCCAGCATGGCTCTGGTGGTGGGATGTACCTCATATGGAGGCATGCCCCTGAGCATGACTATGTAAACCCATGCACACCCCTTCTCTTAAAAGAGATGCCATGTTTTGGTTGCTCTCTTCTCCTGTCCTGCTTCTCTGCTTCTGTACCTGCCCAGGAACTCTCTTAAATAAACCCTCGTGTGGTCTTGGTAGTGCGAGTGTGTGTCTCTTCTCACACGCAAAACCAACAATCATGACCTTTCTGTTAATCATAACCATACCCATCTAGCAATAAGCTCTTTTCTACATAGAAACAGCTTTAAGCATCTCCTGTGTTCCCACGTGCATCCATAGAAATCTGCCACTAGACAACCAGATAAATCTGAACCATACCAAACCCACACAAAATCCTAACACTAACTTCTAAAGTACAAAAACTCTTATTCTACCCATGTTCAATGCTTATCTCTTGAACTTCACCTTTGGGAATGACAACCTATATACATGAATTTAAAAAAATCTTACTTTAATTAATTTGGCCTTGATTTCAGTCAGAGTTCTTTCTCCTCATGGCTACAGGATTAACATTTAGAGGCCCCAGTGAGATCAAGTCAAGAACCCAAATTCAGAAATTGGACCCATCTCTCCAGCCTTCCAGGAAAGATAAATTGCTCCCTAAGTGGTGCACACATTGTTGGTGCCCCCGGGCATGGTCATGCATCTTCAGTGTCACATGGCATGCCCCTGGGTATGTCTGCATGCTCACCCTTTCTTTAAAGAAACACAACACATGGCAGTGATTCCTTTTTTTCTCTGCTCTCTTCCCTGCTCTTCCTTCCTCTCTTTCTTCCCGCTCACCCTAGATAACCAACCCCCCCAATAAACTCTAAATGGCATCCTGGCAGTGAATGTCTTTCCACTAGCAAATTACTAACACACATTAGACACATTACAAAGCTCCAGGGCATGCCTTCAGCTTGACGTATCACCTGAGCAATAGCTACATCAAAAGAAGCATCAAGCATCCATTCATGGAGGCCTCCTCTGGATAACTTCCACTTCTGGCTAACTGTTCTTATTAACTAAAATATGCTAACCCATGGCTTTTATGTTTAAAAACTCACCCTGATAAAGGCCATAGTGGCACATGCTTTTAATCCCAGCACTCATTCAGGAAGCAGAGGTAGGCAGATCTCTATGAATTCAAGGCCAGGCTTGTCTACAGAGCAAGTTCTAGAACAGCCACGGCTGTTACACAGAGAAATCCTGTCTCAAAAAACCAAAACCAAGTTGCACTTTTGTCTCCTCATGTTCCAGAGCAAGATGGCTTCGAAAAACGGCGTCCCAGCTGCAGCCACCATTCGCAAGAGAGCTGAGCCCAACAGGGGCGCCACCCAGGGCCTTGTGGACAAGAGGCTACAGAAGGAGCTGATGACCCTCATGATGACTGGAGACAAAGGGATTTCTGCCTTCCCGGAATCAGACAACCTGTTCAAATGGATAGGGACCATCCACGGACCAGCCGGCCCGGTATATAAAGACCTGAGATATAAACTCTCACTAGAATTCTTCAATGGCTACCCTTACACCGCACCCACAGTGAAATTCCTCACACCCTGCTACCACCCCACTGTAGACACCCAAGGCAACATCTGCCTGGACATCCTCAAGGATAAGTGGTGCGGACTATATAATGTCAGAACCATCTTGCTCTCTATCCAGAGCCTGCTAGTAAGTAACTTCTGAAACCACCCACTCCTGCACACCATGCTCACCCCAAATCAGCCTCTACCTATCCCTCTGACTGTTCTGACTTCATTCACAGAACCCAACATCGATAGCCCTTTGAAAACACATGCTGCTGAGCTCTGGACAAACCCCAAAGCATTTAAGAAATATCTGCAAGAAACCTATTCAAAGCAGGTCTCTAGTCAAGAGCATTGATGAAAGATGCTTCTCTTTTGAGTGTCTTTTCTCTTAGATGGTTTGTCCTTTCCTTGATTTCTAAGCTGTGGTGTTATTTTTGTTTTATTTTTTTTTTAATTAAATCTGTTTGAGCCCTTACAATGTATATCAAATAAATACACGTTAAAAAAAAGAAAAACCGGGGGCTGGAGAGATGGCTCAGAGGTTAAGAGCACTGACTGTTCTTCCAGAGGTCCTGAGTTCAATTCCCAGCAAAACCACATGGTGGCTCACAACCATCTATGATGAGGTCTGGCGCCCTCTTCTGTAAAACTGTATGCATAATAAATAAATAAATAAAAAAAAATTTAAAAAAAAAAAAAGAAAAGAAAAACTAAAACCAGAGAAAGCTACTAATTTATAAACTGTTAAAGATACTTAAGATATCCAAACTAATAGTCACCTTACAAATGATCAAATTCTTTAATATGCTCAAAACTATAGTCATGATAAATATAAATGTAACTCATTTACAAGAACAAGCTTTATTTAGCCTCCTGTATATGCTCCCAAGGTTAAACCTAAAACAAGTAACTAAAAACAAAGTTTAGGGGCTGGAGAGATAGTTCAGTGGTTAAGAGCACTGACTGTTCTTCTGGAGGACCTGAGTTTGATTCTCAGCATCCACATGGCAGCTAACAACTGTCTGTAATTCCAAGATCTGACACCCTTACACAGTTATACATGCAGGCAAAACACCAATTCACATAAAATAAAAATATGTATAAAAAATATTTTGAAAAACCAAAGTTTATTTAAAATCAGGTAATAGATGGCCCTCAAAACTTTTCAGAGATCTGCTGAATATAGCACTAAATATTTAATAAAAAAGCTTCCTATGATAGACAGGAATGCCAGCTCCTATGAGAAACACTAAAGTCTCCAAAGAAGAAGACTGGTCCCAGATGACTAAGCCTGACTTGTGGTGATGTTAGTCCCTGGGCAAAGCTTCCCCATTCCTCAGCAACTTCCAGGGCTCTGCCCAAGTTGTCCATACTATTGGGTTGATTGTCTTACCCTGCCTCATCAAAATGGGTAAATGTTCCCAAATTCTTCCTCCATAAGAAAACATTCTGGTTTTAGCAGCTGAAGACCTATGTTGTCTTACACAGCAGCTGAAGATACAATGCTGGTCTATGTAACAGCCAAAGACCCATGACCTCTGCCCCCAACAAAACTATCAAGAGCACCACAAAAACCTGAAGGATTCATCCAAATGTATGATAAGTCTCTGTCATTTTAATTAACACAGAGACCAATTAGATTATACTTCCAGCTATAATTTATCTTTCTCAGATCTCTGATGGTATTGATAGCTAACTGTAGTATTTTTCTAGAGCTACCATGGCTGCTGATGAGAAAGGCAGACACTGTTTACTTTATACTAAAGATAAAGCCATAAAACAAATTTCAGTGTAACTTTTATTATTTCTTTATTTAAAGAAACTTGCTCTGCAATGGCAGCTCTCAGCAATCAACCACTTATATGTGTCTAATGATACATAATTAGATTAAAAAGATTAATCATTGGAGTTCTGACAAGCTGGTAAAGCACTGTCTACCATTATCATTCACAGGCATAAGATTTAATTTTTCCCGTGGTTATCTTCTAAATAGATGGTTAAAGATGTTGGGGATATCTCTTGGAGCTTCCTTCCCCAAACCCATTCTCAGCTGCCCACTCCAAGTCTTACCCCTCAGAAATCTGGCCAAAGGCCAGCTCCTCCCTCTGCACTGCTTAAGATCACACCTACAGGCTATTTAAGACCTGGTCACCATATTTGCCATGTGATTCTGCTTCTACCCTCCTAAGGGTCACCCAGGAGTTACTTTGCTTTATTCATTAAATCTGGATTTATTAATTCAGTTTGATTGTTTTATTGCATCAGTGGCAGCAGATACTCAATAATCAGGGACTCAATACTTATTTAAAAAAATACATCTCGGGCTGGAGAGATGTCTCAGTGGTTAAGAACACTGACTGCTCATCTAGAGGACCCAGGTTCAATTCCCAGCACCCACATGGCAGCTAACAACTCTCTGTAACTTCAAGATCTGGCACCTTCACAGACATGCAGGCAAAACACCAATGCACATAAAATAATAAAAATATTTTTTTAAAAAAATTCTCATCATGCTAAAAACATTTCTGTGATAGTTTGAATGTAATTGGCTCTCATATTCCCAAAGGAAATAGAACTATTAGGAGGCATGGCCTTGTTAAAGTAAATGTGGCCTTGTTGGAGGAAGTGTGTCATTGTGGGAGTGGGATTTGAGGTCTCCTGTTCAAGCTTCACTTCATGTGACACTCAGTTCACTTCCTGTTGCCTGCAAAAAGTAGGACACTTGGCTACTTCTATTATGTCTGCCTGCGTGTCACCATGTCCCACAATGATGATAATGGGATGAACCTCTGAAAATGTAAGCCACCACAATTAAAATTTTTTTTCTTTATAAAAGTTGCTGTGGTGATGGTGTTTCTTCACAGCAATAGAAACCTATCTAAAAAAGAAGTTGGTATCAGGGGCTCAGACATTGTTGGGATAGGCCAGCCAGACCATGTTTTGTTTGGACTTTGGTGCTTTGGGTTAGGAAAACAGTGGGATGCTTTAGGCTCTGCTTAATGGGTCACACTAGTAGCGGTATGGAAGACGGTGGTACTGAGAATTATTTGAACTGTGGGGGACTGGCCTAAGAGGTTTCGGGGGAGAAGAATGTTAGTATATGGCCTAGAGACCAGTCTTGTGACATTTTGGTGAAGAATGTGGCTGCCTTTTGCCCTTGTACAAAAAGTCTGTGTAAAACTAGAGTGGAAAGGCTTTGGATTAATTCCATTAGCACAGAAAATCTCAAAACAGCCTAGTATAGACTGTTATGTGGTTATTAGTGGTAACTTTAATGAAGATGCATAATAAAAAGGAGCAAGCATGGGGGCTGGAGAGATGGCTCAGTGGTTAAGAGTACCGTCTGTTCTTCCAGAGGACCCGGGTTCAATTCCCAGCACCCACATGGCAGCTAACAACTGTCTCTAGTTCCAGTTCCAGGCAAACACCAAGGCAAATAAATAAATAAATAATAAATAAATAAAGTTTAAAAAAAAAAAAAAAGGAGCAAGCTGAGCAAATAAATATACAAGATGTACAATTTGAAAAAGGGGGCATCAGGGAGTAAAATATAGTTAAATTCCGTGTTCAAGAAAATAAACAAGTTAAGAAGTAGAATAGAGGGAGTGGTGAGCTTGGGGTTAGGGTAACCCAGCTAAGTTTCCAATTTGTGAAAAGAAATTTTAAAAAAATCTTAGAACTGGATGTGGTAGTGTATTCCTTTAATTCCAGCATTCAGAAGGCAGAGGCTGGTAGATCTCTGAGTTCAAGGCTAGCTCGGTCTACAAAGTGAGTTCAGGAACAGTCAAGCTTAGAAAGCAAAAGAAACCATCAAAATCAGAAATCTTGTAAAAATGTAACTGAATGAGGGGTCATGTTTCAGCCCCAGCAAGCAGCAGAACTTGGCAGCTTCAGCCATGTGGTTCTGGCTTTGGAGTTAAGGACAGAAAAAAGTAGCTGCAGAATTTGTCCCGCGCTACCGTCTCGCCAGCAAGAATGACGAGGCACACCACACGTAGGATCTTTCCGCAGAAAAGCTTTAATGCCTCTTGAGAGGGAGAGCATAAGCTTACAAGGCGGAGACTCCAAACGGCTAAAACCCGTCCCTTATATAGGAAACTGGCCCCTGCCTAGGACGTGTCAGACTCAGATTGGCTGTAGCTCAATCGGGCGAGGTGACGCCACGGGAGAGGCAGAGCACAAGGAGTGGAAATTCCCCTTGCACCCGTGCAGTCTACATTAGAGCGTAGGATGTCGCCGCCATGTTGGAATGGCGGCAGTGAGTGCGGCTTCTCACAGGAATTTGCCTCTGTGACTAAGGAAAGTCACTGAGGCCAGGCATGTGGTAGAGGTGTCCTGAATGGGAGCCTAGAGAGGTCATTTTATGAAACTGTGAAATCTAAGCCTAGGTTGCCTTAAAAACCCCAAGATGTTAGAGATGCCGGAGTTGAAGGCTACCCACTGAGAAGAGATGCTAACAGGGAGTGGAAACAGCCCAAGGGAAAGAAATGTGCTGCAGTAAACAAAGCTGAACGGAGCTGGAGATCTGAAGAGCACTTTGACATTAAACATGGAGACAGAGTCTGGAGTTTGCTCAGCTGGTTTTGGTCTTGCTTTGGTCCAGTATTTCCTCACTATGCACCCTTGCATATATTTTGGGATAGTAATATATATCATATCCTGTGCCATCGTATGTTGGAAGTATGTGATCTGCTTTTTTTATTTTTATTTTATAGGGAGTTACAGTTAAGAGACTGAATGAATCTCAGAAGAGACTTTGAACTTCTAAATATTGTTGTGACTGACAGACTATGGAGATTTTTGAAGTTGGACTAAGCATATATTGCATTATGAAATTGTTACAAGCGTATGGGGGTCAGAGAGTCAAATGTCATATTTGAATGTAATTGCCCCCCATAATTCCAAAAGGAGTGGCACTATAAGGAGGTGTGGCTTTGTTGAAGTAGGTGTGGCCTGGTTGAATAAAATGTGTCACTGCGGGGGTGGGCTTTGGGATCTCTTTTGCTCAAGCTTTGCTCAATGTGACACTCAGTCCACTTCCTGTTGCCTTCTGGTCAAGATGTGGACAGCACTACATCTGCCTGTAAGCTACCACTAAACTATCTCTCCAATTCTAACAAGTCAACTGTGATGATAAAATCTGAGCTAACAGAGTAGAGCTTGGCTGGGCTTGCAGCACTGTAAGATTGTAATTAGTTCGGGCATCAGTCTGGGTCGGAGCGCAAAGGACCTTATTGCTTTCTGTTGCTACGATAAAAACCCTGGCTAAATGCAATTCAGGGGAAAGGGGGTTCATTTTAGCTTACCAGTTAGAGGCCATCATGCTGGGAAGCTGGGGCAGGAACCTGGAGACAGGAGCCAAAGCAGAGACACAGAGGCACACTGCTTATTAGCTTGCTCCTCTCGCTTGTTAGCTCAGCTATTTTCTTATATATCCAAGACCACCTGCTCAGGGATGCACACTTCCCCAAGTGTGCTAGCCCCTCCCACATCAATCTTTAATCAAGAAAATGCCCCCACAGACATGCCTACAGGCCAGTCTGATGGAGGCCATTCCTTCACTGCAATTCTTTCCTTCTAAGTGACTGTGGTTTATGCCAAGTTGACAAAACTCAATGGCCCAGTTTCAGAATGCTTGGTAGCTTCCAAAAGCTGTCAGGTTGTGTCCTGGGTTCCAGATGAGCCTAAACCTAAGAGAATTTATCTTTGCCTTGGTTCCAGTCCATGTCCAGGAGTCGGTACTGACTCAGACTGGCAGGTTGGGAGAACTGAACTTGCTCCTCTGGAAGGAGTAGGAAACAGTCTTTACCCCTGATTTAGTCTCTCTGGATATCCCTTAAAATTATTTTTCCTAATTTTTTAAAATGTATCAGTATTTTGCCTGCATGTATGTCTATGCACCATCAGGTGCCTGGTGTCTGAAGAATCCAGAAGAGGCTGTTGAGTTCTCTGGAAGAGTAGTCGATACTCTTAACCACTAAGCTATGTCTTGAACCCCTGAATTCAAAATTCCCCTGCCTCAGCCTCTCACATGCTAGGATTGCAGTCATGTAAATAAACTGAGCTTCTCCTACATGCAAGTTTAGTGAGAAGGAACAGAATAAAGAAAAGGAGAGGTTAATCTGCTAATAAGTTGAAGAGAACATTGTCTGGTCTCTGAAGAGCCTCAGGACCACTCAGAATCATTTTGGAGCAGGTGTGGGGGTAAGCAGTAATGATACAAGAATGGTAGGAAAGTCAGGTTAAAAGGAGAATCATCATACCCCCAGGGGGGTTATTAATTCAACTGGTCTTGGGTAGTTCAGTAATAAATTACCAGTCTAGAATGTGTGAGACCCTGGGTTTGATCTCCATCATTGAAAAAAAAAAAAAAAAAAGCAGAAAGGAAGGAAAAAGAAAAGACAAGGGAGAGGAAGGAAGGGAATTCTTCTCAAGGATTCAATGGGCATAGGGCTGTGGAATAATCCTTCTGTACACTGTGTGGATATATGTCACTATGATTAGTTTAATAAACAAGCTGACTGGCCAATAGCTGAACAGGATAAAGTTAGGCGGGAAAATCAAGCTGAGAATGATGGGATGTGAAAGGGCAGAGTCTGAAGAGTTGCTACCCAGATGTAGAGGGAGCAGCAGATGAACATGCTAACAATGGTGCCGCCACATGGCAGAGAGTAAATAAGGAATATGGGTAATTGTAAGAGCTAGTTATTAATAAGCCTGAGCTATTGGCCAAGCATTTACATTTAATATAAGCCTCTATGTGATAATTTGAAAGCTGTTCCCAGAATGGGAAATCTCTGCCTACAGCATAGGGCAACAACTATGAGAAATTCTCACATTTCAGAAACAGTTAATGTTGTCTGATAGGAACAGTAGCCGAGCCTCAAGTATAACAGGACATTTTTCACTACATATACTTTAAAATATATAGCCTTGCTAGATGCAGAGTATCTGGGGACAAGAGATGTAGCTCAATGATAGGACACTTGCCTAGCATATATGAAACCCAGAATTCAACTAAGCACCACATACACAGACAGACAGATAGACAGACACACACACACATACACTCACAGAATTCATCTAACAAAGCACCACACACACACACATACAGAGAGAGAGAGAGAGAGAGAGAGAGAGAGAGAGAGAGAGAGAGAGAGAGAGAGATCTATTTCAAATGTTGGATAGTGGCTATAGTTAGTGACTGTCATATTGGATATCACAGGTCTAGATAAGAGTGTTGTGTGTTTTCTTAACACACGGAATTGACCAGACTAGATAATTCACAAGAACACTCATGTTTTTACAGACAAAGACACTCCAGACATGTATGTAATACCTCTCCTGAAGTGGTTTCTAAACTCCCAGCTCTCCCTAACAGTAAGACAGTTGTCTCAACTATGCTGTCCCCAAGAAAGGCATCTGCAAAAAGGCTATATTAGGCATGTCCCTGGAGAACAAGCCATATCCAAAGCATTCCCAGAGAATGACAGACTAGCACACAGATTTACTCATTTGCCAGGGTGGAAGTTATCATAGATTGACAGGCATTGTAGTAGGTGGTTTGAAAAAAAAAGTTGCACAGGGACAGGTGTGGCAGCACACACCTGTAAACCCAGCAGCAGGGGACCAAAGCAAGAGAATTGCATGTTTAAGGACATGTATGCTGCATGGCAAGATTGTCTCAAAAAAAAAAAAAAAAGCTGCAGTGATAGCTCAATCATTCATCAGCCCTAGGTGAAACCATACCCCATCCTGATATAACTTGTGTTTCAGCAACTGGCTTGGTTGCCCAATGAGATAACAGCAGATGTGACTGAAACTTGGGAAGAATTTGTGCATAAGGCTTACTCACCCTCTCTTCTGCTTCTGAAAATTTGGAGACTATTGTCATGTGAATGGAGGCTAGCCTCTCACCATGTGAATGGAGGCTAGCCCACTAGAGAAAGATTTGGCTCAGTTAACACTCACCACCCCAGGCAACACCTAACCAACTGCACAGTCAGGGAGGCCACATGTTGCTACATGAGAAAATCCCTAAATGAACCTTGCTCAATTCAGGTCAACCCAGAGTCATGAGCACATAAATGATTGCTGTTTTAAGCTGCCAAATTTTAGTAGCCTATTATTACAAAGCAAAGACTTATTTAAGATACATTATTCTGTGGCTTGAAAATGGCTCAGTAGATGAATAGCTTGCTGTACAAGCATGGTGACCTAGGTTCAGATCCATAGTCCCCATGTAAGAAGCTAGGTATGGCAGCATGCCCTTTGAACCCTAGAGCTGGATGAATCTCAGCACTTCCTGGCCAGTCAAATTAACCCAAGGAGCAAACTCTATGTTCAGAGGAACATCATCTCAAAACAAATGACTAAGTAAATAAATCTGTAAGGTAGATAGTGGTAAATTCAGAAAGATACTCAAGCTTAACCTCTGGTGTCTACAAGGTACAAACCTCAGTATAGGCACCCACATACATGCATGCACCCACACATATACAACCCACACACATTCAAACCCCTTAGACTTGGATCCTAGGCACCAGCACTTTTTAAAGTAGAATTTTCTATATGTTCAGGCATAGTATGCTCTGTGTAATTGTTTTGCTGAATGGGAGCATTGTGGCTCTTTGTTTGCTCTTTGACAGTTGTTAGCTGCCATGTGAATGCTGGCACTGTCTTTCTGGGACTCTTGACTTAAGCCTGCAGCAGAATTGTATGTTCTCCTAACAAGTGCAAGGCTCGGGGTTGGATGACCACAGCAGCACAAAGAGAGAGAAAGAGAGGGGGGGGGAAACAGAAAAAGAAAAGCAAGAAATACTAGAGCATGAAGCTAATTAGTCTTATCAATAAAAACCAGGAGCAGGATATCAGGTAAAATGTCTGAGAAGTGGTGGAGCCACCATCAGTGACTTCCTACCTCTTCTGTTCCTCACCTCTTGAGAATGTGGCATCATGTACTTATAATTGCTTCCTGCTGTCTAGGGGTGACAGCATCTTTAGGAGACCCTGAAAAAACAGATAACTGTCAAGTCCTGGGAGAGCTTTAGGCATTATATTATACAAATTCTACTCGGTCTTATAATAAAAACCTGGAGCCAGATATTGGGAAAAAGCTGAAAGATCAGAGAGACAGAGAAGCAAGCCACGGCCACTTCTTACCCAGCCAACTTCCCTAGCTGCAAGGGGAAGAACCTGTCTCCATGATTCTCAGAGTCCTCAGGCAAAAGGGAAGGGGTGACCTCTGTCTCCTCTCACCTTATATACCTTTCTCGGCCCAGTCATTTCACTTCCTGGTTCAAACTTCCTAGTGCTGAGATGAAAGGTGTGTGTATGTGTGTTTCCCAAGTACTGGGAGCAGAAGCATAGCATCCCAAGCCCTAGGATTGAAGGTGTATGTCACCACTCCCAGACCTCTATGGCTAACTCTATAGCTGGCTCTGTCAGATCTTGGAATTACAAACAGTTGTTAGCTGCCATGTGAATGCTGGCAATCAAACTCAGGTCCTCCGGAAGAGGAAGAAGAAGAAGAAGAAGAAGAAGAAGAAGAAGAAGAAGAAGAAGAAGAAGAAGAAGAAGAAGAAGAAGAAGAAGTCGGTGCTCTTAACCACTGAGCCATCTCTCCAGCCCCAACGGAAACCTTAAATCCACCATATGTAGCTCCTTGCTTACACTGAGGTTCAGGAACTGCCTTGTTTATCTTAAACTGCATGCAGCAAAAGCGCCAGCCATTTTGTAATTCAATCCCATACACCACTCAGTCTCTTTACCATGACCCACTGGAGAGACAGAAAACTCAGAAGCTGCTGTGCTCTAGACTCTTTTTTTTTTAAATTTTATTTATTTATTTGCCTTGGTGTTTGCCTGGAACTGGAACTACAGACAGTTGTTAGCTGCCATGTGGGTGCTGGGAATCGAACCCGGGTCCTCTGGAAGAACAGACGGTACTCTTAACCGCTGAGCCATCTCTCCAGCCCCTCTAGACTCTTTTTAATCTCTCTCCAGCTTTAAGTCAGTGTATATCACCCATGTTGGGCTGCCATTTGTTGTATTAGGATTCTGTAAAGACAAAAACAAGAATCTTGGAAGAGGAATTCCAATTGACAAAATGCTTCCATCAGATTGCAGGCAGGCAAGACTAAAGTACATGATGTGGGAGTGAGTGAAAAGCACACTGGGTATGGTGCCACTTTGGACCTGATGGTCCAGGTTGCATAAGAAAGCAGGCTGACAGCCAGGAGGTAGTGGCACGGGCCTTTATCCCAGAATTTGAGAGGCAGAGGCAGGAGGATCTCTGCCAGTTTGAGGCCAGCCTGGTCTATTGAGTGAGTTTTAGGACAGCCAGGGCTACACAGAGAAACCTTTCTGTCTTTCTGTTCTCTGAGACATTTATGAAGGCTGTTCCAAGGAGTTTAAGAAGATTTACCAATGAATTTGTTGTATTTTCTAGAACACTACTATAATAGGAAAGATATAGTGGGAGGAAAATATTGATTCTTTTCAGATTTAGTGATATTGTGTGTGTGAGTGCCTGTGTGGGCACACATAAGTGCTTTTGTAAGCATGTGCATCTCTACCATTGCATCTATGGAGCAGAGACAATGGCACAACTTGTATGAATTGATCTCTCCTTCCACCATCTGGCTTCCAAGGTTGGAACTCTGTTGTTCGGGCTGGAGGCAAGTACATGTCCCTGTACAGGCATCTCCAGAGCCTCGTGGTCACTTTTAATTAATGTTTCATATGCAGTCAGAATATATTGTAAACTATTGCTATAATTCCAGCACTAGGCCACTCAGCTAGATCTTCTCTTAGGAAAAAGCAATTAGTTTTAAAACTTAAAAACACAAGTTACCTGAGGTTTCTAAAATCCACAGTAAGAACTTTCAGCCAGGGATGGTAGCACATAGGACCCCCTCAGGCCCACATGATCACATTCGGTTGAGCAACTAGTGAGACCCTCCATCAAAAAACAGAAACACTGCCTGACAAGAATATTTGATCAAAGAACTTGTGAGGAGAAATGAAGACATATGTGCTGGCTCTGCCATGGTACCTCAAGACCTGCCTTGGCAACTTTTTCTAGAGACAGACCAAGGGAACAGATCTTAGGGGCTAAGGTGATGTGGAGCCAACCTTGCCTCCAGTACGTCTTGTATCTGACTTTGATTTTGTTGGAGTTGAATTCTTGGGTGGCATGGTGGAGGCATCTGGTGTAGGATGTACTCAAATTTAGGGGAGTGAAGAAATTTGCATTAAAGCCTCCTCTAAGCTGAGCTGAATATCAGAAACAACTGCTTTTTAGGTCCAGCTACTGATGCTGTCATGGTTCCAAGACCCAGAGTCATTTAAAACAGATCTTTCTCCCATACCATGAGACAGTCAATAGAAGACCAATGTTGTGACAGGGCTGGTGTCATTCACCTGGCCTCACTCATTACATGGACCATCAGATACCATCAAGAAACATATAAGTGAGCACAGAGCACAGTAAAGTATGTTGAGAAGTTGGTGTGGTGGTGTATACCCTTAAATCTCAGTACTCAGAAGGCAGAGGCAGGTGGGTCTCTGTGAGTTTGAGGTCATCCAAGTTTATAGACAGAAACTATATGACTGAGCCTTTAATTACAGTGCACACTATGTGAGTCCCAGGGATAAAGTTATGTCCTCTGACTTGGTGGCAAGTATCTTTTACCCACTGAGCCATTTCATCACCACCTTCTAATATATGTTTTTGACAAATTTGTCAAAAGTGAGATGGTAGAGTTGGAGAGATAGCCCAGCAGTTAAGAGCATTTGTTGTGGGCTAGAGAGATGGCTCAGAGGTTAAGAGCACTGACTGTTTTTCCAGAGGTCCTGAGTTCAATTCCCAGCAACCACATGGTGGCTCACAACCATCTATAATGACATCTGGTGCCCTCTTCTATATACTGTATACATAATAATTTTTTTTTTTTTTAAAAAAGAGCATTTGTTGTTCTTGAAGAAGATCTGGGTGTGGTTCCCAGCACCCACATGGTGGCCAGCCATAACACCAGTTCAGGGGATCTGATGCCCTTTTCTGAGCTAAACAGACACCAGGTGTGTACACAGTACATATACATATATGTAGATAAGACTTATATACATCAAATAAACTAAAAAATTAAGAGGCTGTAAAGGTGTGGGGTTATTTCTGAACCACCTGTCTAGTCTTTTTTTTTTTTTTTTTTTTTTAAAGATTTATTTATTTATCATGTATACCATATACAGAAGAGGGCACCAGATGTCATCATAGATGGCTGTGAGCCACCATGTGGTTGCTGGAATTGAACTCAGGACCTCTGGAAGAACAGTCAGTGCTCTTAACCTCTGAACCATCTTTCCAGCCCCAACGTGCCTAGTCTTCCTGTTAGAATTTGATAAGAGGAACAACAGTACTGTGGCTACTTCCTGTGGGTTTGAGTAGAGGAGGGGTCCAAAGCAGGGGCTCAAGTTTGCAGGGCTGACTGGATTCTTTTTTTTTTTTTTTTTGCCAGTCTTGCACTTTACTGCCTCTCCATCAGGCCTTGACTGCATACTTGGGCAGCGGGTACAGCCTCTCCTTCCGCTGCTGCTTCTTGGTCTTCAACTTCTCTTCATGATTGGTGAGTTGGCGGCGCATAGCTCTAGTCTTCTTGGGTCGCAGGTCCAGAGGCTTGTACTTCTTGCCCTTGCAGAAATTCCTGAGGTT
>PVIH01011896.1:9400-66602 GCA_004025045.1 Sigmodon hispidus | reverse complement strand
AAATGGAAAGCTCTCCCATGTTCCTGGATTGGTAGGATCAACATAGTAAAAATGGCAATTCTACCAAAGGCACTCTACAGATTCAATGCACTGCCCATCAAAATCCCGACACAATATTTTTTAGACCTTGAAAGAACAATACTCAATTTCATTTGGAATAACAGGAAAGCCAGGATTGCCAAAACAATTTTACTCAGCAGTATTATTCTTAATAGCAAGAACCTGGAAGCAACCTAGATGCACCTCAGCTGAGGAATGGATTAACATACTGTGGTACATCTACACAACGGAGTACTACTAAGCAGAAAGAAAAAATGATATCCCAAAATTTGCAGGCAAATGGATGGATTTGGAGAATATCCTCCTGAGTGAGGTATCTCCAACCCAGAAAGATAAGCAGGGGATGTACTCACTCATTAGTGGACTCTAAACAAAAAAAGCAAAAAGCAAAGCATGTCCAATCTGCAAACCACAACCCCTGAATAGCTTTGGATCTCAAACACCTGGGAGTGGCACCTTGGATCTCAGTTCCTCTAGAGGAACACCTGATTCAGTCTTGAAATTGGAGTCAGGAAACTGAATCTGCCAGGAGTTGATGCTGAACTGAACAATATTGGGACCTTGAGACCTCCTGCCCATACTGGGGAGGGGATGGGGAGATGTGGAGAAGAGAGAGTGACTGGAGGGTGAAGGAGGGGAAGGAACCTTGAATAAGGATATACATGGATAGAAAATGTGACTTTATTCATAATTAAAAAAAGAAAAAGAAAAAAGAAACAAACAAAAAGATCCTAGAAACAACCTATTTGCCACTCAACTGAGGAAATGTATTAACAAGCTGTGGTACATCTACACAATGGAGTACTACTCAGCAGTAAGAAACAATGGTATTCTATAATTTGCAGGCAAATGGATGGAAATGAATATTCTCATGAGAGAGGTTTCACAATCACAGAAATATAAGCAGGGGATGTATTCACTCATTAGTGGACTTTAAACAAAAAGCAAAGCATGTCCAAGCTGCAAACCATGAACACTGAACAGCTTGGGATCTGAAGCACCTTGAACTGGCACTTTGGAGCCCATTCCCTCCAGAGGAACACTTGAGCCAGTCTTGATGTGGAGATGAGGAAATACCTGGAGTGGATGCTGAACTAAGCCACCTTGGTACCCTGGGACCTACTGTCCTTGCCGGGGAGGAGATAAGGAGATGTGGAGAAGAGTGACTTGTAGGGGCAGGAGGGGAAAGGCATTTGAACAAGGGGATACATGATAAAAAAAATGAGACTTTATTAATAATAAAATAAATGAGAAAAAAGAACCCATTTCCATAACATAAGCTATTTCTGGGGGTTGGGGAAACATTATATTGAACTATGGGGACTCCCACAATGGTGAATCCAGTCCACAGACATAAAATGTCTACAATACTGGTGACTTAACTTTTGACATGGATAAAAAATATTGGAGTGATACACCTCAGGAGCACAGGCTATAATTTAATAGAATTATTGGATCAGAGAGCTGAGACAGATCTGGAATCTCACAGGCAGCTATTGAAAGGAAATAAATGGAAGAACTTTCAATCTCATTTACACAGGTCAACTTTTA
This sequence comes from Sigmodon hispidus, assembly GCA_004025045.1. Classification (NCBI taxonomy): domain Eukaryota; kingdom Metazoa; phylum Chordata; class Mammalia; order Rodentia; family Cricetidae; genus Sigmodon; species Sigmodon hispidus. Next base: position 64,991 of record PVIH01011896.1, on the reverse strand, counting down.
GGGATGTTTTAATATTTGTTTATCTGTCATATTCTTATAGGAGATTTAAACATTTTATACACAAATTAATTAAAATAGTTGAATATTTAAAACTTGAATGTAACTGAAATGTGAAAAATATTTTTATGTCTTTTTAACACATAAAATTTGCATCAGACTACCATGAATTCACATATGAATTAATCTGTTTGAAAGTCACATTTTAGAATTAACATAAATACTCATTTTTCCACATATATCAAGCAGTAATTAAAATGACAACTTGGGCAATATTAGAACTCTGATTTAATTGAGGGCTGTTTGGCTGATTACAAACAGTGCATTCATTTAAAAAATGAAATTCAAATTAATGTTGGCTTCCTATCAAAATCAGTAATTAAGAAAGTTGTCAAAGTCAATCTTATTATTCATCTTGATAATGAAATTATTTAAACATCAAACACAAATGTTCTATTAACATTGAGGGTAATTGTTATGAACATTGTTTCTAGGCCCTAATAAACATATTTCACCAGCTCTATTATCCACCTAAACTCTTATATGCAGATTCTTGTGAATAAGAATATACAAAGCTTTTATTTAAAATTAAGAAGCAGATTATTTTGTGAATATTTAACTTTCTTGATTATGTGTGATGTGTGTACAAATATAGCAACATGTTTTTGTGAAAGTGATATAAAATGCAAATATAGATACATTTAAAATGTTAAAATTTATGAGTTTTAACCTATATTATATCCATTAAAATATTTATAATTTGATAAAGCACATACTTTCTTGGAAGTTTTTTTTTTGTTTCGTTTTGTTTTTTAATTATCTAATTCCTTATTCTAGCTTTTCTCCATCAAAAACTTTTAACCCCTGTGTTCCTAGGTTGGTTTCATTTCTAAGAAACACCATGACAATAAGAAACGTGTGGGGGGGAGTAGATTATGTGATGTATAGATTATAGTCCATCATGGAGGGAAACCAAGGCAGGAATTTAAGGCAGGAGTTTGAAGTAGTAACTAGGAAAAAATGATGCTTCCTGGCTTGCATCCTTTGGATTGCACATCTCCCTTGCTTACACACTCTAGTACTTCCTACAGAGACATGACACAAAACATATGGTGCCGAGTCCTCCTACTCTAATTTTCAATTAAGAAAATGGCACACAGACATGGACAAAGGACAATATGATGGAAGAAATTCTTCATTTGTGATTCTCTATGTCCACTTATGTCTACATTTGAGGTAAGTTCAGAAAATCTAGTAACAATATTCTGTTTTATACTACATAGATACTGATTGAATTTTCTGAAATTGTATATGGGCATAATCATAATTATATTTCCTGTATATAATTGTATATTAATTAAAATTTTATATGGGCACAACCTAGTTACTTTTACTTGCTCTAATTTCTTTCAGAATTATCCATATTGTTGTATGGGTCATTTATTGGTGAGAAGTATTCTGCTTTAGGTTTTTCAATACAATTTGTTGATTGATTGACTCTTTTTTGTGTATTTAGGTGATTAAAGTGTTTATGTATTTATGCAAATAAAGGTCCTGAGACCATGTATGATGATATGAAAGTTTTTGTGTAAATATAAGCTTTGTTTATCTTGAATAAATTCCTACAGGTAAAATGTGCGTATCATAGATTTAGCGGGTCTGTGTTTATTTACCATAAGAGAGACTTACAATAATATACTACCATTCCCCATTCCCTTCACTTCTACACTGATATCATCATACATTTTACTTTTCTATTTTTATAAATTGAAGATTATAATGTATTTTGTTAATGAAATTATTTTTACTTAATGTAATACACAAACACACACATTACATTCATAGACACACATATTAAGGTCCTCTCTGTAAATTTTCATATAGTTACAAAATCTTTATATTGTTACTCATTTTAAATTCGACTTAAGTGTATATAAAGTTTTAGGTTGATTATTTTCTTTTAGTTTTGTTAATGGACTATCTACAGCCTGCCTGCCTGTCTCCGGATGAAATACCTCTCTTTATTTTAAACTTTTGCTTACCGTGTATCATTTTTGTGGTATGAATGGTCTTTTGTCATTATGAGCGCAAGTATTTCTCATGTAAATCACATGTTCCAGTCTTAATTCTCAGTCTTAATTGTTATCCTTTATCCATAGTGAGTTTGGTTTCTTAGGTCTTTGCTTTATAGTTGTCCTTTAATTTAGATAATTTTGTTTATTACCTTTTAAAAATGTTACATCTTACTTCTTCTGTGTGCCTCTACTTCAGTGACCCAAAATACATAGAATATTTTTTCTTTTATATCCTATAATTCAACATCAATCCAATTATTTACTCTTTCTTTAAGTCTTACATTGATAAAGTTACAAGTATTTTCTTCCTGCTTAACATATTCTTAGTCATCAACTCCACCTATTAAATTTAATTGAGAACATTATACTCTTTATTACTTAAATGTTTAAGTTAGATTTTTATATATGTTCTATGTCCTATGTCTAAAACATTTAGGCAATTTCTGTTTCACTGAACAAGTGCAATGTAGCCATGATGTACTATATATTATTTTCTGTCGATTTAAAGACTTAGCAATTCTGAATTGGTTTTAATTTGTTAAATTTCTGTCTTTTGAAAGGAAAGAGCCTACAAGCTAAAGACTCTACCAGGATTAGAATTTTTGACAATCTTTTTTTTTTTACTTTCTTTTTTTTCCTTCTTCTTCTTATTATTATGAACAAAGAAGTCACACTTTCTATCCTTGTATATCCGTATTCAAGGTCCCTTCCCCCTCCCACCTCATCAGGTCATTCTTTCTTCTCCACAACTCCCCATCCCCTCCCTGGGCAGGCAGCAGGCAGTCCCATGGTCCCACTGACCCAATATTGTTTAGTTCAGTCTCCACTCCAGGCAGATCCAGCTTTCTCCCCCCTCCCTCAAGAGTGAGTCAGGTGTTCCTCTAGGGGGAGTGGGATCCAAGGAGTCAGTCCAGGGTGTTTCTGATCCCAAGCTGTTCAGTGGTTGTGGTTTGCAACTTGGGCATGCTTTCCTTTTTTCTTGTTTGTTTAGAGTCCACTAATGAGTGAGTACATCCCCTGCTTATCTTTCTGAGTTTGTGATACCTTGCTCAGGAGGATATTCTCCAAGTGCATCCATTTGCCTGCAAATTTTAGGATATCATTTTCTTTTACTGCTGAGTAGTTTTCCATTGTGTAGATGTTCCACAGTTTGTTAATCCATTCTTCAGTTGAGGGACATCTAGGTTGTTTCTCGGTTCTTGCTATTACAAATAACGCTGCTATGAACATAGTTGAGCTAATGCCTTTGGAGTGTGAATGTGCATCTTTAGGGTAAACACCCAGAAGTGGTATTGCTGGGTCCTTGGGGAGATTGATTCTCAATTTTCTGAGAAAATTCCATATTGCATTCCAAAGTGGCTGAACAAGCTTACACTCCCACTAACAGTGGAGGAGTGTTCCCTTTGCTCCACATCCTCTCCAGCATAGGCTGTCCTCTGTGTCTTTTATCATAGCCAATCTAACAGGTGTCAGGTGGTATCTCAAAGTTGTTTTGATTTACATTTCTCTGATGGCTAAAAATGATGAGCACTTTTCCAGGTGCCTTTCAGCCATTCGTAATTCTTCTGCTGAGAATTCCCTTTTTAGATCTGAACCCCATTTTTTGATTGTGTTATACAAGGTTTTGGGTTAGGATTAGGGTAAGGGTTAGGGTAAGGGTTAGGGTTCCCAATACAGAGTGAAGGTATCAGGTGAAGCTGCAGCCTTACCTTCTATCTGCTTCCTTACTGCAGATGCAAGGAAAAAAGGTTCTCACTCTTGCTGCCACTCCTCATGACAAAGGGCTGTACCTGCAAAATATAGAACAAAATAAGGCCCTCCTTCCTAAAGTTGTTTTGTCAATGTAGTCATAGAAACAAGAAAAGTCAGTAATACTTGGCACTTACCTTTGAGAAAGTATACTATTTAAAGATGCTTAAGACCCTTGGTTCTGGATATGAGGCATCTCTTTATCATGAAGATATTCCATGGAGTGGTGTTAGTATTCAAAAAGAGATAGCAATAGCCCAGTTGGAGAGCTAGCTATTGCTTACCAATAAGACATGCATGACACTACTGCCCCATTAGGGTTACTGTTCCACACTGATTACTTTTGTTTCATTGTTATCATAACTATGTAAGACTATTGATTGCCTATCTTCACTGGAAGTCTTAATGGTACCTTCTGACACTATGAAGGGTAGTTATCATAGATCATGGAAGAGAATCTACAACTGCCATTGTATTAAATCAACCTAATCCCTAATTCCATTCTAAATATATGTCATTATACCATAGAAAAGTACAGGTTGCATGCCTCCTCAAAGAAACTTATCTTTAAGCAAATTTATAAAGCACAGATACAAAAGAAAAATCCACAATACCACTCCTATACTCATAGCTTAAGAATCATTGCAGAAGAAGAAAGCTTGCTAGTTCCTGAGGATTAAAGCGCTTGATGGGATATTACATCTCCTAGGACTCCTAAAGCTACACCATAAACATAAGCTGCCAACATGTTCTCAACCCTGCACAAAACACTAAGAAATGTTAAGATTGGAAAAAAAATAATCTGCCACAAAGAAGAGGTAATGTATCATATATTAGTTATTAAGTAAAACATACATACAAATAACATTATGTGGTACAGTCTAAACATATACAAATGCAGCAACAATTATGAAAAATGACCATTAACTCTTGAAGGAGATAAAATGGTATCTGTGAGGGTTTGGAGGGATAAAAGGAACTGATAAAATTATGTAATTATATTACATTTTTATTTTTAAAATATTTTAAAATAAAAAAATCAAATACTTCAAAGTAATTGTGTCAAAATTTATCATTAAGTCGTTGGAAATATATTTTATTAGTTTCTGCTAAAGGGAATGTAAGTACTACTTTTCTCTGTGAGGGTAGCATTTTTCAGTGAAACATTTTATAATTGCTTCTAAATAGAAACGGTGGCATGCACAGCTGCTAGCTTTCTAATGATGGGTATTGCTCACATTCAATGTGGATAACTGAGATCAGATAATTATGCCTCTATCCTCAAGATGACCAATTTTACATCAGGCATCAACATCCAGCTTTTATATCACAGTTGATGGATGGCAGAAAAAATAGAGGTAACTTTTATCAGTTTGGGAAACATTACTTTACAGTAAAATGTTTTCAGAAGAAAATGTAATGTTGAAATGTGATATAGTTACTGTCTGCAATTTTCACTTCTTACACAGGCATACACATTTTCAGTCTGCTTTTATTTTTCAGGAATTCTAGTCCAAAATAATCATAATACAAATTAAGAAACAGATGCCTTAGTTCATTGTCTTTTTCCATAAGTTATTTACTGGGCTACCAGTCTTTCATAATAATTTGGATAATACAATTCAACTTGCTTTCTACACAATAGCTCTAATTATTAAATTTTGCTTACCTATCCAAAAATCAACTTGAGTCTTCACCTTAATTTCCTTAAGATGATTAAAAGATATTTTGATAACTGTCTCTAATATGATACACAAATTGTTCCAAATTAGTGATATATCTGTGACTAATTATTATGAAAAAAATTATGTCTCCATTTTGATTTTTTTGTGTGTTCATGCTAAAACACTTGGTGTATTTACAGGATACTTGATCCTGTTCTCATTTCTGACTGTGCCATTGAAGAAAATATTTCTAACAGTCCTCTCTTAAATTAAAAACTTGTGATTGATTTTTCTTCTTACAATTCTCCTTTAACACAATTATGCTTAGTTTTGTAGCTCTCCTAGTTAACATCAGAAGAGATATCTTTGAAAATAGCACCAAGCCTGATCATTTTAAAAGCCAAATTAAATTACTTAATTTGCCTTAGTTCACAACACCTGACCATTACATCTTATAGTGGATTTGAAAAACTCAATAAATCCTTGCTTAGATTAGATTATATTAGATTTGAGTGTCTTCCATACTAACTTTTAAAGATCTGCAGACAGTCTAATCAGATTAAAGTCTGGGACTTAGTGGCTTACAGTATATAATAATATTTTCATTGGCTCTTCACAAGCAAGTAAAGTCACATTGAGAAGAATGATCCAGAAAACTCACAAAATTAAATTCAGAATGAAAAAAACTTGGCATATTCTTTCATTGTAGAAATGTTTGTTCCTTTGCTGAACATTTCTCCATCCTTGTATTTTATCACTATAAGAAATTATTAAAGCAGGGAATTTGTATATGGTTTTTAAAATAAGAAGGAATAGGATTTAACTAGCAAAACCATCTCTAACTTTGTAATAGCTTTTTTATGGTACATACATGGTAATTAAGTAGCCTGTTAATGCTATATTAATTGAAGCTCATTTGTTTAATTTAATTATTAGGAAATATGATCCATGTTTTGCAATATTGATTCCTTTACTGACTGGAGAGACAGTGGCATTTTCAAATAAACCATTTTATAATTGATTTGAATGTCTTAAGTAGTATTGTATACATATTTTCTCTTAAAATGAAATGTTTAATAGATTAATCAATGCAAAAAAGATATTAATCAATTCATATTACTTACACAGTGAAAAATAAAGGTATAACCAGGCAGGTTTTATTTAGCAATTCTTAACCTGGTATGAAAAAGGGCTTTGTTCAAATACAGTAATAGATAATATATTTGTGAAATCATTCTTAAAGTATTGGTTATGTGAGATGCAAAAATCAAAGGCCATGTTATAAGTTCTTAATTTGCATAACATGTGTGTCTTAACTTATCAGCTTTTCCGAATAGGCCACTTTAGACGTCATATCTCCTCAGTTTAAACGGGCATATATATGATCCTCTGTGGAATTCACTGGTGATCATTCTTATTCATTGATGACTTAGAGGGAGCATTTGTCAGTTTCTGTTCATAGCATTTCATGTCTGCATTGCATTTAGAGCAGCATGTTTCTATCATTGTTGATAGTAAGAAGTTAAACAGAGTATATCGACTATTGCCTAACTAGAAGTAATAACATCAGCATAAATGCTACCTCACCTGGGTAGAACAGTAGAGCTGACTTTGCTGCCTGAGTTGTGTGAGTGAGCCAACCCTGATGTTTGAGCATGGGAGAGCTGTCCCTGAGGTAATAATAGCAGAAGGGCTCTCCCTGTCTTTCATCAGCTACAGCATTCTGGGAGATTGGCCCCTACACCTTGCTTGGACAACACAATAGAACTGGCCCTTGAAGGTGCTGGTATGGTAAAACCAGCCCTGAAGACATAAAAGCAGGAGAACTGGCTTTGACCCTTGCTCATCACTGAAAGGTGTGAACTAGTCAAGGCAATGATGGAGAGCTCACCCTGGTGGTAAAGACCAGAGAGGGCTGGTGAAGAACTTCCATATGTAAAAATATATAACGGGTTTACTGAGTGACAGACACAGTGTCACACTGCAGCTACTATGACTAGATTTACCCTTACTTCTTTTTTATTCTTTCTCTTTTTTCTCTTAATTTTTTTTTTTATTTGGGGTGTGTGGGGCCAGGAAGCTGGGTGGGACAGAGGCATGATGTAAAACACACAAAGAATAAAGGGTTTAACAATGTGTTTACTTATAAAGTTTTTCTGAAGAGAGAGAAGTTAGCGTCCTTAATTTATCTAGCTTTAACATAAGATCTATATGTTCTCTTCTTATCTCTAGTTGCTCAAAATTGGTATTTTTTTCATAAACTCTTTTTTTTTCATGTCACAAATATTTTATTTGGGGTTGGGATTTCTTGCACTTTAACATTGTATTCCTGTCCTGATATTCTTTTATGTTCTTCTTGGATTCTGCTGTATTTTAATTATTTTGTATTAATAATTTATTTTTTATGAATAAAGTCTTATTTTTTATCCATGTATATCCTTGTTCAAGCTCGCTTCCGCCTCCCACCCCTTCAAGTCACTCTCTCTTCTCCACATCTCTTTATCTCCTCCCCAGCAAGGGCAAGAGGTCCCAAGGTCCGAATATGGCTTAGTTCAGCATCCACTCCTGGCAGATCCACTTTCTTCACCCCAACATCAAGACTGGGTCAGGTGTTCTTCTGGAGGGAGTGGGATCCAAGGTGCCAATCCGAAGTGTTTCAGATCCCAAGTTGTTCAGTGGTTGTGATTTGCAGCTTGGACATGTTCTGCTTTTTGATTTTTTTGTTTAGAGTCTACAAATGAGTAAGTACATCCCCTGATTATCTTTGTGGATTTGTGATATCTCACTCAGGAGGATATTCTCCAAATCCATCTATTTGCTAGCAAATTTTAGGAAATATCATTTTTTCTTACTTCTGAGTAGTACTCCATTGTGTAGATGTAACATAGTTTGCTAGCCCATTCTTCAGTTGAGGGGTAAATAGGTTGTTTCCAGGTTCTTGCTATTACGAATAATGCTGCTATAAACATAGTTGAGCCAATACCTTTGGGGTGTGAATGTGTATCTTTAGGGTATATGCTCAGAAGTGGTATTGCTGGATCCTTGGGGAGATTGATTCCCAGTTTTCTGAGAAACCACTATACTGCATTCTAGAGTGGCTGAACAAGCTTACTCTCCTATCAACAATGGAGGAATGTTCCTCTTGCTCTGTAACCTCTCCAATATACGCTGTTATCTGTGTCTTTTATCTTAGCCAATCTGACAGGTGTAAGGTGGTATCTCAAATTTGTTTTGATTTGCGTTTCTCTGATGGCTAAAGGTGTTGAACTCTTAACTAACCAATTTTCTCTGTACTAGTTCTAACTGTGCTTACTCCAGCCAATAATGGTCAATATTAACCAACATTTGCTAAATACCAAACTAAACATTTTTTTGTCACTGGTCAGTATTAGAATTTGGTCATTGAATGTTTTCTCTGCATTTAAAATTGATATTCTGTGTGTGTGTGTGTGTGTGTGTGTGTGTTAAATGACCCCAATGTAACATTAAAAATACACTGAAAACATCTGTTTTTGACTTAATTTACTGCCATCTTGTGTTTCCTGCAATTTCATAGTTAGCATGTGATTACAATCCCATAGTAGCATGGTAAATTATGTATAGATTACATGTTTCTCTGCATGAGAAGATAATTTAACATTTCCACATGAATATAATGCAGAAAATGTCTACTTAATATATATATGTATTTTTAATATATATTAATATATATACATATACATATATATATTGTATATACAAGCCAGGCAGAAGCATACTTCAAGCTTCTGTGATAACAGAGCAAAATGTAGCTCGTTGTCTTTGGTTCCAAGGGATCACTTATTGGCAAAAGTTACAACAAATTTGGTTGCTTAGAGACAGGGTGCTGGTGTGCTACTGATTGGTTCATGCTTAGGGTCTTTCTGCCCCAGAGTATCTTTACACCCCACCTGGATGGACCCCACCTGGGCCCTACCTGGGGCGGCTGGTTTTGCCCAGAACTGGGCAAGCAAGAATCTGTTCTTCTTCCAGAACTCTGCAGATGTCTTAGCTAATCTCCCAGAGCTGGGCAGGTAGGATGCTATCCTTTTCTCAGACCTGGAGGCCTCCTGCTAGGTCTATTCTTTTAGGACATGTTCTTTTCCCAGGACTGATCAGGCTTGACTATTCTTCTCCCAGACCTGGACAGCACGACTCCCTGCCAGAAATGTGAAACTAAGCTTTGTTTTACCTTTTTTTATAAAATAGCTACTAGAATGCAAAATGGAGTTTCTTGAGCTAAGTTTTCTCTCTTTAATATATAAATAAATGTACTATTTTTTTTATTTTAAAAGTGCTTTTCTCATACCCACCACTGTTCCCCTTCCCTCCCCTTCTCCAAGTCCTCTTCCAGCTTCTCCATACTTTATTCCCCATCCATGTTCTAGGGAGGGCAAAGACTCCCAAGGTGAATGAGTTTGGTCTGGCATAGCCAGGTGAGGTAGGACCAAGCCCCACTCCCAGTATCAAGGCTGCATAAGGTGTTTCTCTATAGGGAACAGACTCCAAGAAGCCAGATTATGCACCAGGAATAAACTCTGAGTTTAAGAGGCTCCACATAATGCTGTTATATCTTTTAGATAAATCATGCCCAATATTTGTGCCTGTCATTACTAAATGTTCTTCACACATTATTAGTTTTATTAAAATCATCATGGTTGTTTAATGGCAATATTCAATAAGTGGAGAGATTTATTTTTATATTAGCTTTGTTCTTATTTAAATGTGGTGAGAAGACTGTATTTTGAGTGAAATTATACAATATTCACATATCTAGAAATTTTTATTTAATATATCACACTTAATATATTACATATTCTAATAGAATATGAACATTAAACATAATGGTTATATGGAAACAATGTGAAATGAGTCATTTTGGTGATTTGAATAATGTTATTTTTAGGCTTAATTCATATGCTATGTTCAAACAATTTTATAATTATCAAAAATACCATTTTAGTTTCCATTAAAGATAATTAGTAGTTTCAATTAATACTTTAGAAAATGTCACTCTATTATAAGTGAAAATAGAATGCTTTTGTCACTAAATTTCATGCTGTCTATCTCACTGAAGCTTCCTACACAGTTCCATTTAAGAGCTAAGCACCAATGCATAAAACATATATTCATCATGATAGGTGATGGAGATTTGTCCATTTTCATATCTTCTTTCCATGCAGCTGTCCAATTATGGATTAACTGAGATTGCCAGAAAATAAAATGAGCATCAAAGAATGACAATTAGAACTAATTAATTTACTTTATTTTTCTTAAATGTTTTTTATTCATATTTCAAATTACAATAAAGACAAGTTGGAGTTTAACTTTAAATGTATGTGTCAGTATAATTTAATATTGATCATTACTCACCTAACAAACTAAAAGGACTGAAAATTTTAGACAACAGAATACCATATTATATAGATTTTACCAAAATGAGATGATACATACTAACAGCAGGTGAAGCTTCACCTCTAATTTGGTTTGGTACAGTGGGTCTTTTATATTAGACACAATTCTATGAGCTTTGGGAAATAGTTCAGATATAATTAAGAGCAAAAAATAATAAAGTCATTCAAATTTTACTTACAATCATTTATAATTAATAGTTAAAGTACAAATACATGTACAGTAGAATTTTTTGTAATAAAGAAAAATGTCTGTATGTTCTGGTTTTAAGGTGGGTATGTGATAGATACAAACTAAAATAAAAATTTACATTCAGTGAAAAGACAAAAGGATATTTTCATTTAAAAAATGCCATAGTTTATCAATAGGTATAAGAAAGGACTGTTTATTATACTGGAGTTTCTAATGTTTCCAACAATATTAAAGAAATAGAATTTGTAGCATTGGTGAAATGATGCAGAAATAGGAAAGGGAAGGCAGGACAGCACAGTGAGGGAGCGCAGTGGGATGAAGAACTCTAAGATATTTGAAAGGCAATAGGATATCATAATATCTTTATTTAGTTGAAGTTACACACATATAAATGTATGTACATACATATCCATTGGAGTTATGTCACTTGGGATGACAGTATTCCCCAAAGTTCTATAGACTGTCTAACAAAAAGTATCAATTTTAGAAAGCTTCTTTTTTTATTGAATCATTTCTTTATTAAAACATATACATTTTATTTATATTTTATTATGAATTAAGTATCATTTTTATCCATGTGTCCTCTTGTTCAAACTCCCTTACTCCTCCCTCCCCTTCCAGTCACTCTCTCTTCTCTCCATCTCCTTATCTCCTCCCCAGCAAGGCCATGAGGTCCCAAGATCCCCAGGTGGCTTAGTTCAGCATCCACTTCAGGCACATCCACTTTTCTCACCCCAACATCAAGGCTGGTTCAGGTGTTCCTCTAGAGGGAATGGGCTCCAAGGTGCTGGTCCAAGGTGAAAAGCTTCTTTTTGAGATGTTGGTCAGCAAAGTTCAATAGAGACCTGGTTGTCTCCCAGAAATTGAAAGTAAGACCCTACAGATGAGGACATGTAGACTTCTACCACAGTACTTTAAGGAAACACACTGGAGTTGCCATGAAATGCTCCCTCTTTGAGGGCTGACTGGTAAGGATTTAAGGGAGTCATATAAGCTTCCAAGAAAAAATAGTAAACTTCAATTATATCTAGCTATGGCACTTCCAAGCAACAATGGCCAGGATGTAAGAAGTTCTTAAAAGGGCTCATAGTGATAGTAACATCCTGTAAGTAACTAAGATCTGTCTAATTTGAAACTCAATAGGATGAAATTTATGTCTGGAGTATAAAGCTAACATACTACCCATGGGTGGCAAGGCCATAGACACTAGAAGAAACCTTTGCTACTATTATTTTGCTATAAAAGTATATTTCATAAATGTAATTTAAATATTTATCTGTATACCAATAAATAAATATTTATCTATATGCTCCTCACCAATAAACCTCTTTTTTGACATTTTTCAAATGTTTTTGTACCAACCACATTTCTTCCCTCCCTTCCCCCCAGTTACCCCCCCCAGCTTACCCCCACCCCATATCCCCCATTCACTCCTCAAAGAGGATAAGGCTTCCCATGGGAATTAACAAAGCCCGGGATATCAAGTTAAGGCAGGATATCAAGCCTTAACAAGCCTTGTATCAAGGCTGAGTAATGTATCCCACTACAGGGAATGGGTTTCAAAAAGCCAGTTCATGCACAAGGGATAAATCCTTGTCCCACTGCTAGAGGTCCCACAAACTACCTAAGCCTCACAACTGTCATGCACATTCAGATGGCCTAGTTTGGTCCCATGCAGGTCTCCCAGCTGTCAATCTGGGGTCAGTGAACTTCCTTCCAGTAGCGACAGTCAGCTGTCTCTGTGTCTTTTCCCATTATGATCTTGACTTCTTTGCTCATATTATCGTTTCTCCCTGTCTTCAACTGGACTAGGAACACTGTTTATTGCTTAGCTGTTGGATCTCTGTACCTGCTTCCATCACTTGCTGGGTGGAGGCTCTCTAATAATAATAATAATAATAATAATAATAATAATAATAATAATAATAATAATTGGGATGGTCATCAATTTGATTATAGGGAAAGATCAGTTCCAGTAAACTCTTTACTATTGCTTGGACTCTTGGTTCAACCTTGTGGATCCCTGGGAATTTCCCTAAGATTATGTTTCTCCCTAACTCCAAAATGACTCTATCAAGATATCTTTCTTTGCTCTCTCTCTGTCTCTCTCCCTCTCTCTCTGTGTCACTGTCTCTCTCTCTGTATAGCTCTTTCTCTCTGTCTCTCTCTTTCTCTGTCTCTCTCTCCCTTCTCCAGCTCAAGCATCCCATTCCCTCATGTTTTCTTCCCACCTCTTCTTCCCCATCCACCATGCTCCCAATTTACTCAGGATATCTTATCTCTTTACCTTTCCCAAGGCAGGTCCATGGATGTCTTTATTATGATGCTCTTTGTTACCTGCTTCACTGAGGTTGTTGTTTGTAGCCTGGTTATTCTTTGTTTTATGTCTATCATCCACTTATGAGTGAGTATGTACTATATTTTGTTTTTTGGGTCTGGGTTATTTTATTCAGATTGAGTTTTTCTAGTTCTGTTAATTGGCCTGGAAATTTCAAGATTTTATTTTTTTATGCCGTGTAACATTTCATTGTGTAAATATGTCACATTAAAAAAATTCATTTTCAGTTGAGGGGCATCTAGGTTGTATCCAGGTTTTGGCTATTACAAATAATGCGGCTATAAGCATAGCTGAGCAAATGTTCTTGTGGTATGAATGTGCATTCTTTGAGTATATTCCCAAGCATGCTATTGCTGGATCATAAGGTAGATTAAGAAGCCTCTTTTTGCATCATATAGAGACAATTACAGAAAGTCACACTGATTAAAATGTAGAAACCAAGTGACTAAGGGGAATCCAGACACGCCTTATATCCATACTACAGTCTTTTTTAGTTACTGTTCAATTGCTGAGATAAAGTACCATGACAAAAGAAATTATAAAGAAAGGTATTTAATTGGGAACTTGTTCACACATTGAAAGGATTAACCTATGATCATCATGGCCAGGAGCATAGTGGCTGGCAAACTGGGAGTCAAGGAGCTGGAGCAGTAGCTGAAAGCTACTCTCTAATCTGTATGTTTCACAGGAAGTGACTGGATCTGCGGTAAGCTTTTGAAATCTCCAGATCCACCACTAGTGGCATACCTCCTCCAATAAGGACATGCTTTTCAAACAATTCTACCAACTGGAAACTAAGCATTCAAACCTGAATCTATGTGTTATGGGGCCATTTTAATTTAAACCATCATACAACTTCTACATATAAGGGTCAGGGAATGCTAGGGAGGATGGCATGGGAAGCGGGAAAGCGTCTGGACAGGACTTTTGCTGCAAGACATTGTTTTCTATATATGACAAGGAAACAATATTTAGGAAATCACAATTACATGGCTAAATAAACAATAACCCAAAATTATATGACCAATAGACATGCCAATTTGAATAGGTGAATTTTTACAAGGCTTCACCTGTAGAATAATAGTTACATGCAAATGCAATTAATGGTTTCTAAAAAAAAAAAAAAAGGACATCCAGTCTTTTCAAGAGATGTGTCCCCTGATATAGTAAACAATCCAAAAAGGTCATCCATGAACATTTAAGCACAATACTAAATGATCTCAGAGGGCTGTTTCTCCCTCCCAATCCCCCTCTCTCTCTGTATTTCTATGTATGTGTATGTACATATATGCTTATGTAAACATATTTATTTATATGTGACAATTACAATTATAAAATGAAAGTCTATCAATTTGGGAAGGATTAGGAAGTTTTCAGAGAGAACTGGAATTGAAATATTATTACATATATATAGCTATCGAAAAGCAAATATTTAAGAAAAATAGAAATTAGAAAGGATTTAATTTTTATGCTCAATTAGTCTCAGTGTAGTAAAACCACATTTTTTGGATTATTGTTCGTAAAAATATGACTTACAAAATTTAAGGAGAATAAATTATTGATATACTCTTATTCTTGCTACTAAGGTATTTACTAATTTACTGTAGAGGATGAAGCAATATTACTCCTTGATTTTACTATTTACATAAATTTATTATAGTTGAAAGAAGTTAAATATAATTATCTTCCTTTAGTAAGCACTCATGAACTTTAAAATGTCTTACTAGCAAAGGAAATAACTTGAACGTCCTTGACTTTTGGATATTTAACTTAGGTTGACTGGAAATATGCTTTTATGAAAGAAATAAACTGAATTATCTGCCAAGTCTATTTTAGCTTCTTGATTGATATGTGCATAAAAATATCTAATGTATTATTGGACTAACTTGCTTAGTTGTTTCTTTAAAAATCAAACAGTTAAAGACATATTTTATATATAAATTAAAAAAATATCAGCAAAAGCCTGACTAAATGCTGTGTGGTAACCACAATCAAATATATGGGGAAAAGTATGTCAAAGTATATAAAACAAAAGAATTACAGCAATATACTTTAACTCTTATTCTGTATTTAAAGATGCCTTTTTAAATGGAGCGATCATAAAGTGGCAGTTGATGTGAGAGATGATACAGTTTTAAGAATGTCCTGATACAAGGCATACTAGGTTCACAAAATGCAGTTCCTGGTAGTTATAAATTTCCCATGGCTTCCATTAAAGTTTGGTTCTATGACTTAAAGTATTTATTAATATCTGGAGAGATTTGTAGAAAATAAAATGAATAAATATGAGAAGAGCCAATTACACCAAGTGTATTGGCAGGTGCAACAGAATTATGTATAACCCTTAAAGGGTGTCAATTATATCATAAATAACAAAAACTCAAAAGTGAATTAAGAAAAATAAAACACAGAATTAAAGCAAAAACAGAAAATTGACACATTAACTGCTTTGCCTCATACTCTTATCTTAAATATGTATGTTTTAGTGTGAAATGTTGACTCAATACTTAACTAAGTATTGATTACTGTGCCAATTTCCAAAATGTGTGCAGCTTTGTGTCTCTGAGATGCATTTCATGCACATAACTTTATCTTCAGATTTTTCAATCTTTCTTTCTTGATCATTTTTTTATTTATAAAATGAGGTATTTTTCATCCATGTATCCCTTGCTCCCCCTTTCTTCCCTCCTCCCAATCCATCCCAATCAGTCTTCTGCCTCCCCACTTTCCAGTTCCTCCCCCAAAAGAGGGAGTCCAAAGGTGGGAAAGCTTAGTATAGCAGTTCACTCCAAGCAAGTTTGATTTCCTCATCCTAATATCAGGACTGGGTTAGGTGTTCCTCTGACGGGAATGGGCTCTGAGGTGCCAGCCCCCACACAGAAACACGATCTGATCACACTCTTCGAACATCATTTTTTCTAACATTAAGACACCATACTTTATGCAACCATCACGCAATTCCACGAATAGTAATACAGACAATGAAGTTTTCATGGGCTATTAATTTTGCACCTCCAAACAGAAATGAAACGAACATGTACATGTGTCTACACGTTTTCTACTTGTATTGAGCCACTTGTATTGAGACATTTAATTTGATAGCATTTCTCTGATATTCAATAAACCTTTATAAAATTTAAGAACCCTTCTTCCTATGCTCTGACACAAATTATATGCATCCCGACTATCAAATTCCTTCAAAAAATTGTATAGTCTTAGCTGTGTTTGATATTTATATAATACTATGCATTAACTACTTTCAAAATTCTGTTTGCATTTCAATGTTCTACATATTTATTTCTAGTCTTAAACTGCAAGCTACTTTCCAAAATAACAGATATTTTGTATATGCTTGCTTAATTTATTCTAATTTATGATATATAGTTACATTTTAAATAAAAGATCTCTAGGCTCACACTTATAACTTTAGCACTTGAGATGTTGAGTTTGTGTTTGAAGTATATTTGAAGTTTCAAACCTGCCTAAACTACACATTAAGTTCCATCTCAGCCTGGGATACGGTGTAAGACCATGTCTCAAAATCTAACAATTGTCAACAACATAGAACATTATCTTCTAAGAATTTGCAATGAAAGCAATGTAGGCCTCTTCAGAGTAGAAAAGGATTTTGTAGCAATTTCAGTGCTTAAGTTATCTAGGTAACAGATTTGCTGTACACATGTCATGACAAGAACCTTGTTAGTGCTGGAATACTATACAAAGTGTTCAAATGTCTCAATTAAGAAGAAAAGAAATTGGTAGAAATGCAATTTTATAAATGAAATACTGCATCCAGGTCACCTATTCAAATAAAGATTATCTACCTCCAGTAAACTTATATTCACTTCTTCTCACAGAGACTTCACATATAACCTCTTGACATTTTTAACACTACCATACATCCATTCTGGCAAGGAACTCAATAATTTTGAAGACTACTATAAATATTACATCAGTCATCTCAAGGATATGAGTCTTCAATAGCTGCTGAAAGGGCAACTCAATTTGCAGGGGCAGCATGGGTGAATAAACTATAGGGACGTCAAGTTTTCCCAACTGATGAAAAGAACAGAAAAAGAAACAGAACTGTGAATTTTACATTTTGATAATAAGGAGTTTTGATTTGCATTTTAATTGTTTTGATGATGTTCAATTGTGTATAAGTTAATCATTCAGTTAAATGTTTAAAAATACATATTTCCATTTAATAATTAATTATATAAATTCAAACCATTATAACAACATTTCTTTGTGCTTAAAATCAACTAAGTTATTACAAAATTTATTAGGGTGCTATGCATATCTCACTGTAAACATATGACACTAAGTTTATTTTTTATTAATATTTGAGTCAATTGAAGGCTGAAGTAGATGCAGCTATATATCATAATAAAATATACTTTTGTTGTTATAACAGCCTCAGAATTACAAGCTAGATTTCCTTATAAGCCTGTCTCCTTTCCTCATTCCTAGTTTTCAATCAATTAGGAGATTAGTTAGGAAAGGTCTCTGCACAGTGTTATGACTTTGGGAAAAAACATTCAGTACATCAGTCACAATAGGTAAATACTTCTTACTTAGAGTTTGTAGTATGTTATCTTTTGAAACTTGAAAAAGTGTCTGAATGAAAGTATTTAAATACTTGTAGCTGTTGATAGAGCACATATTCTAACATATACTACACCTTCAAATAATTGGCATTTTTAAAGCTATTTGCAGCCATTTACCAATTTTGAGGAAAATCATAGTATCTATACTAGGTTCAGAATATGTTCAGAATTTCAAAGTGCACTTGATATATCTCTATATGCACTTAGGCTCTAAAACAATGTATGGTACCTGAGTGTCTCCTAGTGTGTCTACCACTCCTGAAAATGCTGGTTTCCTACTATAATTGTGTGTCAGCTGAAATACCTAAACATAAATTAACTTTTAGGTGAGTTTCCTGTTTTCTCTGACCCTCAGTATCATCTGACTGTCTATCCTTCTTTCTGCACTGTTGAGAGTCAACCTCAGAGCCTTAGGAATGCTAAATAGATTTTATGCCACTGTCTTATATTCATACATCATCAGTTTCAATTTCATATATGAAGTTGATTTTTAAAGACTGAATTGGGAAAAAAAATAAAAGAAAAATTTTTAGGTACAAATTAATGTAGTAAATATTTTGACCTAAGAATTGAACAAACTATTTCTATTAAGTTAAGTGAAATATATTTGAAAGTGACAATAATAATGATTATTAAAACATTTGTGCCATTGGCAGCAGAATATAAAGTAAAGGAGTTGATAAACATGGAATTGATCACTGGAAGTAAATGTACACAGAACTAGGATACTTTGTGTTTTCTCAACAAAAGATGGAGAGACTCAACAGCTCATGTTCACTGCTGAAGGGAGAGACACTTATTTCCGCAAGGTAGCCACTGATGATTGGCTTGTGTGTCTACAAATAACCTGATACCCTTTCTACTTTGAGAAATCCTAAACAAACTACTGTGTTCAAACAAATACAAAAACACGAAAATTTTAAGAGAAAACAAACTGGGAAAAACTTACAAAAGAGGGTAATGATGAGTGAATGTGATAAAACTACATTATCAACATATATGAAAATGTAATAATAAAGTCATTATGCATAAGTATTGTGTTAACAAGGCATAAAAATGAGTGTAGCTCAGAAATACCCTATTTATCTCAATCAGGCTTATCAAAAGATATTTTATCCAAAAAATTAGTATCTATCTCTGAATTTCTTCAATTTAGTCAATTTTTATTTTAAATAAATTTATATGATACATTTAAATATCCTCCCCCAGAATTCCAAGGAAACTTCTAGGAATCCACAAGTATGCCCCTTGTGTAGACTCTTAGGAATGGTTTTGAGGGTTCCTGAATTGGTTATCTTCTGTAGTCAGATTGGTGACTACCATAATTGTCATCAGAGAGGCTTTATTCAGTAATGGATGGAAACATATGCAGGCATAGGTGAAAATAGGGAGGAAGGATTGTACTTGCCAGGAGAGTCAAGGTCACAACAAGGGAACCCACAGAGACAGATGACTTGCCTGTGGGAGCTCATAAACTCTGGACCAACCATTAGGGAGCCTGCGTGGGACCAACCTAGGCCCTCCGTATGTGACAACTGTGTAGCTTTATCTCTGAGGCTCCTAGCAATGAGATCAGAACTTCTTCCCTGGCACATATTTGGCCTTTAGGAATGTGTTCCCCATGCTGGATTACTTAGATCAGCCCTGATGTGGGAGAGGATCTTGGTTCTGCCTGAAATTGATGTGCCATGCTTTTTTTAAGGTCATGAGAGGCCTACCCCTTTCTAAATTAAGGATGAGGAGTGAATTAGGAAGTAGCATGTGAGAGGTAGGAATAGGAGATAGAGAGGATGTGGAGTTAGGGTGGAGTTGAGTGTTGGAGAGTGAGCATCCAAAGAGGAGGGAAAGAAAACTGTGTAAAATATGTAAAATAAATTTAAAGTTTTAATTAATTAACTCAGTATGTGATTCTATTTATGTTCTTATATTGGTAGAGCAAGAAAAAGTAGTCATTGTCTACTGTGGGCAAAGAGAAATGAATGAATGAATATATATATATATATACATATATATATAAAATTATAAAGTATGTCAACTTTGTTGGTTAATTCATACTCATGATTTTATTTTTATCCTTAAGTAGTATTTCACTAAATAGCACAGGCTGCATTCATAATGGTGGTTCTCCTGCTTCTGTCTCATTCTAAAACTGCAGGAATGTACCAGTACAAGTAATTCTGTACCACATTATCTTTCTTCTCTGCCTTAACACTCTCTTCGGGAACTCAATTCACTAGTAAGGGACAAACCATTTTTAATTTCTGTTCTAAAACTACTAAGCAAGCCCAGCCACATTGCTAGAGTAGATTAAAGGAAAAAAAATAGAGACTGCATGTACCATGTGTTACACATCTTGAAAACTGGTTAAATAATAGTCGTTTTTATTTATGTATAATTCTCACTCTTGCCTCTTAGTCTGATCATTTCTTCCATAACATCATTATAGCTAGGAAAGCAATTCAGTAATTAATTTACTATGTAACCTCCTGGTGTGGCCTTATTTTTAAATGAAAATTTCTTGATTGAATAATATGGAGGAATTTATGATAACAATAATTAGGTACTTAATAATTGATAGATATTGCCATACGTGGTTTTCTATATAAAACTATTAGTACTCTTGGTGACTCTCTGGGTAGATAATATTATAGCTCCTTAGAATGAAGAAAAATTAATACACTAAACGAATAGTGTTTTTCTCTGAAGCTATGATTGACAGATTAGACTTTCTTCTGTGAAATTTGGCTTGTTATAGACATTGACATGTGGCCCTGCCACGTGGAAGGAGCTTCTCACTTGCGGTAGAACCAATATGTGTCTGAAAAGAGAGGCCATTAGTCTAGAATTAGAAAAAAAATCTGTATTTATTTGAGATTTACAGACTATAATTTATAGCACAGTATTAACAGTATGTGTTGATATGAATAGGTGGGATTAAGTAAAATGCTCAAATCAGTCACTAGGTTGAACATCTATTTGGAGGTGAGATTGATGCTGTTTTATTTTGTTTTCATTTATTTTTGTTACTTTTTTCATGAAGCAAGACTCATTTTGTCTTATATAGTATTCAATATGTAGTAAATGCTAGTCTCAACCTTTTTGTGATCTTCCTGCATCAGCTTTCTGAGTTTTTAATTTTGAGTTTACAGTTTTGAGGCCACAGGCATAACTTTATTTAGGCTTTATAGAGAATTTATTTAAGTTTTAGAGAGAATCATAAAAATACAGCCAGTGAACATATAGGATAATGTTATTCCTAATTAATTGCATCAACTTGTTAAAACTCAGAAAAAAAAAGAGATTGGAAGATGAGATTCATGTTTACAGAGCAATAGCTGCAAAGTTTAATGAAAGCTGAGCTGATTTAACTGTTAAAAACAAACAACAAACAAACAACCCTTTCTCCAACAACAGCTTTATCTTAACAACCATAACTTGTCTAGGCGCTATCACTACCTTATTTATAGCTATTTGTTCTCTTACCCAAAATGATATTAAGCAAATTGTAGCATTCTCCACATATAGCCAACTCGGACTTATAGTAGTTACCCTGGGAATCAATCAACCCCACCTAGCCTTCCTACATATCTGCACCTACGCATTCTTCAAAGCCATACTTTTCATACTTTCATAGTCCCTGGATATAGTTCAGATTTCCCACTGGGTGATAAGTAATTCTTATCAACCCAATAATAAGTCTCCTGGATTTTGAAATAAATGAAAAGCACTGGATTTGAACAAAACTCATTTCATCTGTACCTCACCGATCTTCCTCATGGCAGCTAAAGTAAAATATTTATATTTCAGAATAATAAATTTTCTTCAGTGCCTAACTTGTCACCTCAATTTGCCTTACGATTACACCTATGGTAAGCACAATTCCACCTGCCTGTCTTATGTAAGATCGACAGTTGTGCATTCCATGTGTAAATGAGATCATGTTTATATATATTTGTACCTGATTTATTTAATTTACTGTATTGTTCTCTTGATTTACCTCATGTTCATGGATTATTGTATTTCTCTCTTTTGGAAGGTTAAATGGGATATCATTATAGCTATATGCCATATTTTCTGTATCTGTACAGTTCGAATATTGGAATAAATAATTTGAGAAACTAATACATAACTTGATTAAATTCTGCCAAATTGCATGCATGTATCATAATAACAGTTTCTACTCCCAAGATATAAGCAATCATAATTTGTAAATATTAAATAAAATATGAGTGAATTAAGCTAAGTTTTATACAGCCCACCACAAAAATTTAAGAGTTACCTCTTTTTCAAATTTGGCAGATTAGATCTTTGGTTGGAAAAGGTATCTATGGAAGGATCACTAAATGAGGCAATGGTAATTTTATGTGAAGACTGAGAAAACAAGACTTGGTCTGAAGATTCAAAAGCAGTGATGTGCTAGCCAATCTCTGTACATCACGGTATATGCTGTAATTATCCACTATTTACTATAATTTTGTATCCCCCTTCTTCAATTTCAAATGTTATTCTTCTATCAGCTCCAAGAAGAAGGCTAAAATTTCCATGATTCACCCACTTGGACCATTCAGTAGTAGAGACATTATTCTATTTAAATTTTCAATTAGATCACATTATCATTTGACACATAACATACTTCACTTTATTTTATTAGATTTTTTTTATATTCTGTAATGAAATTTTTTTATTGTTTGCCTACTTTGCATTACTTTTCTTTGTGAGCAACCTACATTTTTTATGCAAAGAACATCCATTTGTTTCAAAAACAGATACGATTTGCAAAATGGCTATAAAAAGAAAGAAGAAAAGCAATGTGCATTTTGAAATGTAAAATTATTTCAAAAAATAGTCTAGAAAATTGAGCATTTTTAGAATTTTATAATAATTTAATATTCCACTGACATACAAAAAGATTTTTTTACAATATCCTAGAAATATCATAAATCCAAGCCATTGTAGTGACAAGGCATGATATGTTTTAAGTTTAATATAAAAAAATGAAAGTCAGTAGATTTTAGTGTCAAAACATTGTTTAAAACTGTAAAAAGTCAGACTGGGAAGATGTATGCATTCTGACTTTGGTATGACTGGGAAATGGATAGGGCTAGGCACCTTTCATATGACCAAAAAAAAGGAAACAGAGCAGAGGAATTTGGCCTATGTCATGCAAGGAACCATAGAAAAAGCCTTCAGGATGGCTTTATTCTAAGCATAGGAACCAATCACTTATTGTAGCAATTACTGTGATATGTTAGTTTCTACTACTAGGCGACTGGCTCAAGGAGTTTTGGTTTTTATGGTGAAAGAATTGTCTACCGAGAGCTGCCTGATAAAACACTTGGTGAAGTCAATAGTTTCTAACCTAGCCTTGGCCAAAGTCCAGTCCCACAGTCTCTTGGTCCAAAAGAATCACATAGAAGCTTATATTCATTACAAGTGGTCTGGCCCATGGCTCAGGCATATTATTTGCTAACTTTGACTCTTAAACTAACACATGATTATTCTCTGGTACCTTCCTCTGAGCAGCAGTCTACTCTTTTTTCCTGTGTGTCTGTGCTCTGCTCTTTTGCTTCATAAAATTCTTCTAGTCTTGTTGCCTCACCTCTACCTCCTGTCCAGCTACTTGACAAATCAGCCTTTTATTAAACTAATATGAGTGACAAATATTTGCAATGTACAAGCACATAGTTCCACAGCAACTTGGATCCAGTTCTGCCTCTTAACTCTACACCTGGAGATCTGAATTGCATGGCAAACTGAAGGTACATCAGAAATTTTAACTCTGAATCTCTCCTTCAAAGTAAAATTTGCTATATCTTAAAACTTTTCCCCCAAAGAAGAAAGGACTGGTAAGCAGTGCTGAGAATAGCAGAAATTGTCTTCCCCAGGAAATAACACAACTGGTTATCTAACATCAAATGGTTGGTCCTGAAAATAAAGAGGCAAGTAATGTTATGCATACTGAGCAGATTATACTTAGGTATATGTGTATGTGTATTAGTTTGTGTGCATGTTAATATATACATATGCACAAAAAAATTAAGGCTATGAATTTGGAAAAAGAACAAGAAATATATGGGAAGATTTGGAGAAGATAAAGAAGAGGAATAAAATTATATTTTAAGTTCAAATTTTTTTTTTCTTTTTTAAATTATTTTATTTATTTATTTTTATTTATTTTTTAAGGATTAAACACACATGGCAAATTCTTAACCAAATTAAACAAAAAAAGGAAAGACCTACTTCAATAAAACTAGAAATTGAATCACAAACATTATAATAGATATAAATCAAATTCCCAAAAATCATAAGGACAAAAACAAATCATTATAAATTTGTTTTGATAAATTGAAGATACTGAAAAATAACTGGTGAGATTTTAGCTAGGAAAATTAAACCTAAATTCAATGAGTTATTGTAACAAATGCATACTTTGTAACCTTGAAATACTTAAAATACTAATAAAATACTCCATACTAAAAATAAAAAACAGCAATAACAAAAACAAACACAAAAAATGAACTTATTTTTAACAAAAAAGTACAAGGATGAGGAACAATGTTTGAAAGGCTTGTTGAGATTTAGAAGCCAATAGGATCCCTAATAAGGTATTTTTCTTCAGTTTATAAAGTAAATCACCAAGAATACTGTTACCTTTATTTTTATCCAAATTCATGAACCAGATATATGGTAAAACAATGCAAAGGCATGGGCATGTATTGGAATTGGATCTAGGTAACCATGGAAATGTTTCCATTATAAATAAGACATAATTGGAGCATGGTGATACAAGCCTTTATCCTAAAACCCTGGAAGCAAAAACAGGCAGATTTCTGAGTACCTGGCTAGCCTGATTTACAGAGCCTGTTTCAGGATGGGCAAACCTACACAGAAAATCATATTAAAAACTTAAAAACAAAAATGAAGAACATTTGTCATTGTCAAAAGAAAAAACACTCCCTGAATAATTTAGGCTTAGAGAATCTGAGAACATCATCCAAGAAACTATGTTCAGTTGGCAAGGGAATTGACCGTGGTCAACAGGGTGATAAGGACTATTTCACAGTTTAGATAGGAAGCATTGTAAGGAGTTTGGTTGGTTCACTGAAATGTCTTCTGGTATTTCCTTACATCTAAAAACTGAATAAGGATAAGTAGAACTGTGCTGTGAGAAAGGTACAGTTTCCACAGGCTCAGAATTAATGAGGCATATTATAATTTTTATGAATCACTCTCTTTTCTGCATTTATTCTTTCTTCATAGTTTGGAACCTACAATAATGATATCATCAATGTACCCTTGAAATACTTGGTAGTTCCATTTCTTGGCATAAGAACTGCTGACATACTGATGGAATTTTAGACCTACAGAGGAGCACAAGATTTATGATTGGTAAAGAGTCAGTCATCTATTCGATGCTGACCTTCTTCAAAAAAATATTGAATGTGTGGTTCTCTCTCCTGAATAAATTAATAACTGTTTCATAAAATAGTCATAGATGTAACATTCTTTGTCTTCCTGCTACATAGTGCCTGCAGTGTAGCTAAAACTTTTTAAACCTGTGCATGAAGTATGTTTTATCTAATTGCACTTCATCGCTTTTTTCTCCCCAGTATAATTTCTTTTTTTCCTTTATTTTTATTGAAATTAGAGTCTTTTCTCATACATTAAACCCTGATTATTATTTTTCTAACCTCTACTACTTCAAATTCCTCCCAAATTATCTCCTCTCAGAATTAAATCCCCTGTTTCTCATTGTAAAAGAAGAGACTTCAAAGAGATAATAGAAAGAGAAGTGGAGAAGAGAGAGGGACTGCAAAGGGCGGGAGGGAGAAGAGAGTTTGAACAAGGATATATACGAATAAAAAATATGACTTTATTCATAATAGTAAAACAATAAAAGAAATGGAAAGAGTAGCAAAGAACTCAAAGAGAGGAAGTACTTGCCTCTCATTCAAAGGTAAAAATATATTTTTTCAATGTGTTTAAATAAAAAATAGTGTACTGCATAAGAAAAAAAAAGATGAAGCAAAAATTTTCACTTCTATGTAGGACATGGCAATCCAACAAAGCAAAAAGTCTCATAAGAGCAGACACAAAAATCAGAGACCCACTTTTTCTAAGTCAAGAATGTCATAAAAATACTAAGCTAATGGGGATAATATATATTCAGAGGATCTGGTGTAGACCTAGTAGCCCCTGTGTTTGCTGTTTCAGTCTTGGTGAGCTCATATGCAACTTGCTTAGTTGTTTCATAGATCCTTATTCTGGTTTCCTGCATCTTCTCTGGCTTTTACAATCTTTCCATGTTCTCTTCCATGGGGTCTTTCTGAGCTGTGAGTAAGATGGATTGTATATATATATATACATATTTAATATATATAAATATTACATACATATACATATAAATATATACATATTTAATAAAACCTGAATATTGGGGAGAGATTACCCTGTCAAATCCTAGACAGACAGCTCAGGAAATTCTTACACCTTGAATACAAAGATAAACAGCTGAGTAAGTCAAACACACACTTAATTCCAGTCCAGGGAAAGCTTGGAGTAGTGATCTACACCCTTGATGCCACAACTCCAGAGACAGAACTTCTGTTTCTGTGAGTTCAAGGCTACATACCTTTAATCCTAACCTAGATGGGTATATAAGGGCTTGTAGAAACCCAGAGAGAAGAGAAGCAACTTAAAAAAAGCGACTGGTAAAAGTGGCTGACAGAAGCGACCAGGAACGAGGCTGAAAAAGTTACAAGACAGCTGGGTGAAAATTGACTGTGGTGCTTCTTCTCTCTGATACTTCAGCCTTCCTCCAGTATTTGGCTCTGAGTCTCATTCATGATGAGATGATGAAGATCCCCCATTAAATTTTGTCTCCATATAAAATCTGTCTGTTAGTGTATGCATCTTTTCTTATCTGCTGCAGGAAGGAGACTCTCTGATGGTGACTAAAAGAGAAACTGATCAATGAGTATAGAAAAATATCAATAGGAGTTGCTTTATTAATTTTTTTTTAAAAAAATAGTATTTAGTTTTAGCCTAGGTCTCTGACCCATCTAATCTCTTGGTTGTTCAAGCAGTGTCATGTACTGGTTTATTTTCATGGAGTGGGTCTTAAGTCCAATTTGTTTGGCTACATTAACAAATCATGTGACACCATAGATTGTAGGTCAAAGGATTCAAGACTGAGTTCCTGTTAATGCTTCTCCTTTGGAAGCCTGCAGATTACCTTTCTATCCAAAAGAGACTAGAATGTTGGGGAGAGCCACCAACATTACATCTTTTTCTTAAAATTGCTAAACAAAAGTATAGCCATTCAAGGTCAAAATTATAGATTATAAAAGGCCAATATGTCATGAGACTGATATTTCATTACTTAGCTCCCAGTTGGTGATAAATCTCATGATATAATCTAGCTCTACAATGACCCACTAAATACCAAGTTACAGATATTAAGATTAATATAAAAACTAAGAAAATACCAAGTGTATTCCAGAAAATGTATCTTATGCTATATACTCTTAGAGAACTTCTGTTTAGTTTGCTTTTGGTGAAATGCCATTTTTACTATGTCGATCCTACCTATCCAGGAACATGGGAGATCTTTTCACTTTCTTATATTCTCTTCAGTTTCTTTCTCAGTGATTTAAAGTTTTTGTCAAATAGGTCTGTTACTTCTTTGATTATAGATACTCCAAGATATTTAATGCTATTTGCAACTATTATAAAGGATGATGTTTCCTTATTTCTTTTTCAGCCTTTTTATCTTTAGTGTACAGGAGGGCTACTGGTTTCTTTGAGTGTATCTTGTATCCTGCTACATTGCTAAAGACGTTTATCAGCTGTAGGAGTTTTCTGGTAGAACTTTGTGGATCACTTAGGTATACAATCATATCATCTGCAATTAGAGATAATTTCACTTCTTTTTCAATTTGTATCCCCTTAATCTCCTTTTGTTCTCTTATTGGTTTAGCTAAAACTTGGAGAACTATATTGAATAGATAAGGGGAGATGAGACAGCCTTGTCTAGTCAATGATTTTAGTGGGATTGCTTTCAATTTTTCTTCATTAATTTTGATGTTGGCTTGTTGTAAATCACCTTTATTATTTTTAGGTATTTTCCCTGTATTTCTGATCTATTCAGGACTTTTATCATAAAGGAGTATTGGATTTTGTCAAAAGCTTTTTCAGCATGTAAGGATATAATCATGTGGTTTTTTTCCTTCAGTTTGTTTGTATGATGGATGACATTTATAGTTTTCCTTATGTTGAACCATTCCTGCATTTCTGGGATGAAGTATAATTGATCATGGTGGCTTATATTGTTTATATATCATTGTACATTTTTGCCATAATTTTGTTGAGAATTTTTGCATCAATATTTATGATGGAAATTGGTCTGTAAATCTCATTCTTTGTTGTATCTGTGCGTGGCTTGGGTGTTAGGGTAATTGTGGCCTAATAAAAAGATTTTGACAATATTCCTTCAGTTTCTACTGTGTGAAATAGTTTGAGAAGTAATGGTAGTAATTCTTCTTTGAATGTCTGGTTTAGTTCTGCACTGAAACCATCTAGACCTCAGCTTTTTTAACTTGGAAGGATTTTACTGACAGCTTCAATTTCCTTTAGGGTTATAGGTGTGTTTAGGTATTTATTCTGATTTCATTTAATTTTGGTAAATGGTACCTGTCCATAAAGCTGTCCACTTCTTCTAGGTTTTCCATTTTTGAGGAGTATATATTTTCAAAATATGTTCTGATAATTCTCTGGATTTTCTGGAGGTCTGTTGTTATGTCCCCCTTTTCATTCCTGATTTTGTTGATTTACATACTCACTCTCTGCTTTTTGGTTAGTTTGGATAAGGGTTTATCTATCTTTTTGACTTTTTCATAGAACCAAATTTTTGATTCATTGATTCTTTGTATTGTTCTTTTGTTTCAAATGTTGATTTCAGCTCTAAGTTTGATTGTTTCCTTCTGTCTTTTTTAGGTGAGTTTCTTTTAATTGTTCTAAGGTTTTTCAGTTGTGCTGTTAGTTTCTCTAGGTTTTTCATATAGGCATCTTGTGCTATGAATTTTCCTCTTAAGACTGATTTCATTGTGTTCCATAAGTTTGGGTACATTGTGGATTCATTTTTGTTAAATTCTAGGAAGACTTTGATTTCTTTCTTAATTTCTCATTTGACTCAGTGGTAGTTCAGTTGAGTGATGTTTAGTTTCCATAAGTTGGTAGACTTTCTGCGATTTCTGATGTTGTTGAACTCTAATGTTAGACATTGGTGGTCTCACATGACACAAGGAATTATTTCCATTTTTGTATCTATTAATATTTGCTTTATGACCAATTATGTGGTCAATTTTATAGAAAGTTCTATGTGGTGCTGAGAAATATGTATATTCCTTTGAGTTTGAGTGGAAACTTCTATAAATATCTATTAAGTCCATTTGCATCATAACCTCTGTTGTACTTCTTATTTCTCTGTTGAGTCTCTCTCTGGTTGACCTATCCAAAGGTGTACATGGGGTATTTAAGATAATAGCAATTATTATACTTCCTATATGTACAAAATTAGAGTAAAGAAACAAAAATTGGATAGAAAACACACAATGGAATGCAATATAAGTTGTAAACAGTGTGTAAATGTCATCCATTAAGCATCCTTCAGTTTTTATAGGATCTTTGACTACTTTATTTTTTTACACATTATGAAAGGTTCCACCTTTTTAGACTTATTGGCAGCTTCTAGAATCAAAAGCCAACAGTTCTTTGCCACAAACACAGAATCACACAAGGAAACTGGGTGGTAAGTTTGACATGGTCTTTACATTCTTCCAGGATTAAAAAAAAGCTGAAGTGTTCCTCTCCACACAGGTAGCACATGGTGATACGTGATAAATAAATATTCGTGGTCCCCATCCATGATCCACTGAATCAAAATCTAAGGAGAAAATTCTGATAGCACTCACTCGCAGATCTGTAATTTAATATACAGCCCAGTTGATTAAGTACATCCCACGTTATTGAATTCATAATACAGATAGAAGGGCACTGTTCTTCAGGACAGGCATTGAGGTGTGTTTTTTAATATGTTTCCCACCCATTATGCCACAGAAGATCTTTTTTTAGGATCTCAATTGAATATGCTTCTTTTTCCTTGAAATATATGATGCAGTCACCTCTGAATTTTCTTATGTTCTCAGTGTGCATCATATAGTTTATATATGCCTAATTACTTTTGTTATCCTCTAAATTGTCTAGGCCTAAAGATTTTTGTGTATGACATATACAAAAAATTATTAATAAACACTAACAGAAGGTTGAAAATTCTGTGTGTATTCATGGCTGAATTAGACATAAAGGTCATGTCAATGATATAAATATGTTATTATGTAACATGAGTAAACATATTATTATACTATAGTCGATGATAGGTAGTAATTATTTTGTTATTTAAGCATCTATTTTTGTAAGTCAAATAGAGAAGTTACCTTACATGATGTGATGTGTAGAATTAACCACTAAAATGACTCTATTATTTCCTTACAATAGACTGGTAAGCCCATTTAGATATATTCAAAACTCATGAAAATGTGTTCATAATAAAATAACCAAGCTTCACTTATTTGTTTCATTGTTGAGTTGATAGCCACTGAGGTAAAGAAATGTTTCTTAATGTGCATTTATTTCAGATTCTGATGTCAAACCTTAGACATATTATTAAAAGAATTCCCTAGATGATATCAAAGCTATTAGTAACCTATGCATTTTATATCAATAAAACTCTACTAGTTTTGTGAAAATAGAAAAAATAAGATTTTACAGGTGGAAAATTGCTTACATAGTGTCATAATTAAGAGTGACATTAGCATTTAAATACCATGATGTTAATTTATATTTTTATGTTTTATATTCAGTGTTAATGATTAAAATTGACATTTGTGTCTCACTATAATTCAATATTTATATTTAAAACTTTCTGTGAACATCTATAGATGACCTCATAATTTTCACTTGTCTCATTCAATCAAATAATTATAGAACGGGCTTAGATCAGGCTGTTATTTAATATGAGGACTTGTTGCCTTCATATATTATAAAAAACTGCTTTTCAGGTTTTTGACATGAACACATGTAGAATACTTTCTCTTTCTGTAACCCAGTGTCATAATCACCTACTACTTTCAATCAAAGTATTAAATTGGGGGAAGAGATTTTATGTACCCTGGTATTTTAGCTTATCATTTTATTCATTTTGTGTCCTGGGGAAAATGAATAGAAATTACAGTTCAGATCATCTGAGGCAAAATATTTATATCAAGTGTAAATATGGACTGCAATACAATGTAAGAAATGGGAAATTTAGTTATTTTTATTTTTTGTATACAGCAGGAGACTATTTAGATAAGAAGCTTAGTTCATCAAAAGAGGAAAATTATCCTGCCCTTATAATGCATAAATCTTGCCATGACTATCCCACCACTGAGCATCCCCTCATTCTTGTCCAGCATTTAGTCCCTGTTACAAACTTTAAAGGAAATTCTACAAACTGATATGGATTTATCCCTGGAGCGCCATCCCAATTCTGCATATGTTCTTTTATCTGATAGACTGTAGCTTATAGAAGTCATATATTTTTTTCATTTTTGTGCTCTATTCTTAGCCCTGACAAAACAGATTAGTAAAATTATCAGATATCTATCCTCCCAACATTGGGATTCTATTTCTGGTGAAGGAGAATGAAATACCACTTGATATTTAAGCAATCTCTTTTTAATACATTGTCTTATAAAAAATATATACACAATTACAATTTTCTTCAAATCTCTTTTCCATAAAGAATTATCTTTGCTTGGTTCAAACAATCGTCACACAATGTCTGACCAATGTGATTTCTCTTTCTATTTATTAGTAATCTATGACTTTTAGACAATGTTCTTGTAGCATTTGATAGTGGGTATTCCAGGTAACTTAGAAATGACTTAATTGTTTTAATTTCAAAATCAATAATTATGTTTATAAATATTCATTACATATTCATTTAATTTATTTTTAACAGTTGTCTTAACAGAGAAAAAGCCTAGCTAATATATATTCTAATAATATAAAAAATAATTTACAAAAGGTTAACAGTATTAAATTTCACCTTTCCATGTATTTAGGCAGAATGTTCTTTAGTCTTCAGGTGTTAACACTGTAGACACACATAACCAAAAGCAAGTTCACCAGAAAAACATTTTAAGATGCTACTATTAGCCTAATAATGAAAGAGGACAGAAAAAAAAAATATCAGAAATGGTTTCTCCACTGAGAATTAACCCCAGTGGACTCATCTAGGGAACAGGCAGGCAGTTGAGTTCCATTTGCATACTCACAAAACAGACAAAAACAGAAAAGCAGACATTATTAACCTGTTTGCCAGGTGGCTGGTAAAAAGCTTTATAATGGTCTCTTTCCTACAGTGTGTTCTGTGAATTAGCTGGATGTAAGCAGACTCCTGGCATAGGAAAAGAGTGTTTAAAATCAGAAAATACTAACCATACTCCAGGTCCAGGTGTGCCTTACTGGAAGTAGTTGTTCCTCTGACACCATAACCATCTTGCCAAAAAGATTTGGTTGCAGTCTTCAATGGAGGAAGTGAGAGATGGGAGGTTAATGTGTTTCTTCTCACAGGTGGAGTTTTGTCACCAAATTTCCTGCCCATTGCCTCATCATGAGTTTGATACCTCTAAATAACAAAGGATATTTCACATCTGAACTTGGAAGTAATGCCCACAGGTCTTGAGCAAACTCACACAAGACAAAAACCCACAGTGCAGGATGGGAAGACAGTCTAGAAGTCTACTCTTATCTTAGAAACAATTGGAATTTGATAGATGCTGGGAGAGAAAAATTCACTTTTCTTTACCAATATATCCTTTGTAGGTTGTTCTTACTAAAAGGTATGCCTCAACCTGGGAGTATTTGGGACTCAGTTAGAAGCAGATTAGGGAGAGAGAATTAAGGTGAATGGATAGGAAGCTGTAAATGGATCTTGCACAGGTTGAAAGAGGATAATGAATATATTCAAAGGACATTGTATAAAATTCTCAAAGAAGTAAGAATTTTTTTTTTTAAAAAAAAGGAACTCAAAATTCTCTTATTGCTCATTAGAGTATCCACCTGCAGTTCTTGATATATTATGGGCTTGATGGGCTATAAGCCTCACCTGTTTTGATGCCCTCTTGGTCAACAAATCCATAGTAATGAAAGATGATAATGCACCTAAATATTGTGAACATGAGTCTCATTCCTATTAATAGAAACTTGGTAGGAAATCTCTCAGCTGTTGGATTCATTCTCTTAGCTTTTAAAAGTATATAACCAACTGTTCAGTATTTTTTATATCTTTTGAATAAATATTCAAAAGGGTTAAATTTTTCTTTGGGCTCTACTAAGTTATTCCATAGGCAAAATATGCAGAGGGAGAGATGTAGGAACACTCAGAAAGACATGGGAGGTCAAGTCAATAAGGAGTATGTAGTGTCTTCCATGGCTTCTGACTCAGTTCCTTTGTCCAAGTTCCCGAAATAAGTTTCTTTCTTGACATTCTTTGATGATGGAATGTATAATATACAAGAGAGTATAAAGCCTTTTCTCCCTACATTGTACTTGGTCATACTGATTTATCACAGCATTAGAAACCTTATAAGAGATTGGTGTAGTAAAGCATGCCACTTTGACCTCTGTCTTCCATATGTAAGTAAATCAACATGTACATAGACATGAATAAACAAACAAAGCACACTCGCACACATGCACACAAACACATAGTCTCAGAGAGAGGGAAGAGAGAGAATAATAGATAAGTACATCCCTATAGCAAGTAATTACTTGGTTCTATTTTTGTTTACAAATGTGAGTTATAAAAAGATGCATCATACAATTGTATAGGTTTTCTATTCAGCCGGGTCACTATTCAGTTGTGGCAATATTTTCTGCAAAGAGATGTAGAAGAGGTAACTTCCAAGGGCCAGTAAACTTGGCTGAAAGAAAGATTAGGTAATAGAAAAGATGTACACACATATGTTTGATTTTCCATGTCAAGGATGGAGAGAAGAAATAAGAAACACAGACTTCTTGTAAGTCCTTCCCAGAATTATCTCCTGACATTTTGTCTTCTTATCACAGGGTAGATTGTATTTGTGTACCACTGATTATTTGGCTTTCAAACTCTCTGCCCACATATTACTATAAAGAAATGTGTGATTAGGTATGTTATACCAATACAGTTTCATTTTACAATGTAAAAACAAATGAATTAAGGCTTCTCTTTTCTGTTGTTTGTCATATTATCTTTTCCTTATTTAAAATTTGGGCAAATGTTTCTTCTTCCCAGCTAAGACAACATTTTTAAACTTAGTTTCAAAGGAAATTTAACAATGTTGTATCACTTTCTGTCTTTAATTTTTTTCTGGTTTTATCAGCCACTTGTGACACAATAGATATTAAAAATGACAGGCCATTTATCTTAAGTGCTGTTAAAATTTTAAGGATTATTAAACCATTGTTTTGCTATAACAAACAAGCTATTTATCCAGAGGTTATATAGGAATACAAATGTGACACACCCTCTTCCTCCATTAAGCACACATGGCAATAGGCCTATTGAGGCTTGTTAGATTTGACAGAGATTTCCATTATGCTGGATATTATATTTAATACCCTTTAGGTTCTGAAGTATAAGGATGTTTAATCTTGAGAGGGTACTAATACATCATTCATTGCTTTGAATACAAGTCAACTTAACTTTTGGATACTATAGCTTTTAATCAGTATGTTGAACAACAGCACTCTGAGTAATAATATTTTTGAAGAAATTGATCACAAACAAATCGCCATGTACCTTGAATGAAGTTGCATTAATAGATTAATGTTAGAGCACCAGTTATGGAAATGCCACAGTTCAGAGTATGTGTGTGTTTGGAACTGGGATCTGGGGTCCAGGCTATGCAGCCATCTGTTTGGTCTTTTGTGACCTGTCTACTTTGTACCATCCCTTGTTTATTCTTGAAACTAATTCTTGTTTCTTTGTGAACTTCCATAAATTCAAATTTCCTGCCTACTGAGGGTATTAATTTGAGCTTACTAATATTTATTGCTTATAGGTGCATTTCTAGTAATGATATTTTATTTCCCAGATATAATAATTTTATTTATTATTTTTCCTGTCTTTTTTAGTATCTCAAATTCTGATATTGGAATATAGTATAAAACACTCAAGTTGCTTAGTACTTTCTGCAATGTCTACACACTTTCCTTTTTAAATTTCACAGCAAGCTGTGTCTTATCTTGTCTCTTTTCCCAAGTATCTGATGAGAGACAGCTTTAAAATTCTCAAGGCATGTAAAACTTTATACCATTTTTAGCTCAAAAAGTTTCTTCTGTAACTTAATAGCATATAAATCCAGCAATTCATTATAATTAAAGCAACCCACAAAACTGTAGGGATGTGATTTCTGATTGAAAATGTGTCTTCAGCATTTCAATGCACTTAAGTTTAAATGCCACTGTGTAATTTGGCTATTCATAACCACTTATTCATTTATTCTTTATCATTACCAGTAAAATTAACAAAGTGAGAATCTTATATTTGTCTATTTGTAGTCTAACCATAGTGGTATATTTATATAAATCTTGTTAAATATTTAAATTAAAGTGTTAAAATTCAGTCCTTATAGGGCCACCATTTGATTTTAAGATACTAAGAATAGAAAACCGTAGGTTTCAATATATTATCAATAAGAAACTTAAAAAGTTTAGATAAAAAGATAACAGTCAATATAGAGGAAACTGGAAAGACAAATATACAATGGAATTAGCAGGGCAAGCAAAGCCATAGTGTGAATGGAATAAAATAAGGCTGAAATATCAGGAGGAAGTTAAATATGAAATGAGGTAAACAAGCAAAGGTATTGCAGAACCTTAGAAGCCAATATAAAGATTTGAAACTAGTCTAAAAGCAACAATAAGGAGGGGTTCTGTGAATCTAAATAAAAAATTTTCCTTTCTCTTTTGTGTGTTTTGTGTGTGTGTGTGTGTTTTATTTTGGAGACTAAATACTATCACATAGTTGATGTGCGTCTTATATTCACTATATAAGCCAGTTGAATTCAGCTGCTTTTGTCTCTGCCTTCCCAACACTGGATTTACAAACCTGTGGTTTATGTGTCAACAAAATTTAATGGGAATTATTCTGGCAGTAGAATAAAAGATGTATTATGGAGGTATATACAACAGGCTACTTGGAAATTTTCTTCATCATTAATCTATTGAGTAGATGGTGCTTCAGCAAGGAGTATAGCCATAAGATTAACATGGTCAAATTTCTGATGTAACTTGAAGTTAAAGCCAAAGTAATTTTATAATGAATAAGACATGTAATATAAGAGAAATAGAATGAACCAGGGGGATTCATCTTGACTTTAGACCAATTATTTGTATCTACTGAGAAAATGTTTTTTTTTGTTTTTTCTCTTTTTTATTATTAATAAAATCTTTTATTCATGTATCCCCTTGTTCAAATGCCCTTCCCTTCCCACCCCTACAAGTCACCCTTCTCCCCATCTCCTTATCTCCTCCCCGGCAAGGACAGGATGTCCCAAGGTCCCAAGGTTCAGTATCTACTCCAGGCAAATCCACTTTGCTCATCCAAACATCAAGAATTGCTCAAGTGTTCCTCTGGAGGGAATGGGCTCCAAAGTGCCAGTTCAAGGTGCTTCAGATCCTAAGCTTTTTAGTGTTTGTGGTATGCTTTTTGGACATGTTTTCCTTTTTGCTTTATTTGTTTAGAGTCCACTAATGAGTGAGTACATCCAATGTGCCACTCCCAGGTGTTTCTTTTTTTCTTTTATTATTATTATTATTATTATTATTATTATTATTATTATTAACAAAGAAGTCACACTTTCTGTCCTTGTATATCCTTATTCAAGGTCCCATCCCTCTCCCACCACATCAGGTCATTCTTTCTTCTCCACAACTCCCCATCCCCTCCCTGGGCAAGCAGCAGGCAGTCCCAAGGTCCTACTGTCCCAATATCACTTAGTTCAGCCTCCACTTATGGCAGATCCAGTTTTCTTCCCCCTCCCTCAAGAGTAAGTCTGGTGTTCCTCTAGGGGGAGTGGGATCCAAGGAGTCAGTCCATGGTGTTTCTGATTCCAAGCTGTTCAGTGGTTGTAGTTTGCAGCTTGGGCATGCTTTGCTTTTTTTCGTGGTTGTTTGTTTGTTTAGAGTCCACTAATGAGTGAGTACATCCCCTGCTTATCTTTCTGAGTTTGTCATACCTCGCTCAGGAGGATATTCTCCAAATCCATCCATTTGCCTGGGAATTTTACGATATCATTTTTCCTTACAGCTGAGTACTACTCCACTGTGTAGATGTACCACAGTTTGTTAATCCATTCTTCAGTTGAGGGACATCTAGGCTGTTTTCAGGTTCTTGCTATTACAAATAATGCTGCTATGAACATAGTTGAGCTAATGCCTTTGGAGTGTGACTGTGCATCTTTAGGATATACACCCAGAAGTGGTATGGCTGGGTCCTTGGAGAGATTGATTCTCAATTTTCTTTGAAACCTCCATACTGCATTCCAAAGTGGCTGAACAAGCTTACACTCCCAAAAACAATGGAGGAGTGGTCCCCTTGCTCTGCATCCTCTCCAGCATAGGCTTTCCTCTGTGACTTTTATGTTAGCCAATCTAACAGGTGTCAGATGGTATCTCAAAGTTGTTTTGATTTGCATTTCTCTGATGACTAAAGATGATGAGCACTTTTTCAGGTGCCTTTCAGCCATTCGTAATTCTTCTACTTAGAATTCCCTTTTTAGATCTCAACCACATTTTTTGATTGGGTTATTCAAGGTTTTGGGCTCTAGATTCTTGATTTCTTTATATATCTCAGAGATCAGTCCTCTATTACTTGTAGGGTTGGTGAAAATATTTTCTCATTCTGTGGGCTGTCGTTTGGTCCTATTGACAGTGTCCTTGGCTTTACAGAAGCATCTTAGCTTCAGGAGATCCCACTTATTGATTGTTGATATTAGTGTCTGTACCACTGGTGTTATATTAAGGAAGTGGTTGCCTGTGCCAATTGATAGAAGTGTATTTCCCACTTTCTTTTCTATCAAGTTTAAAGTGGCTGGGTTTATGTTGAGGTCTATAATCCACTTGGATTTGAGTTTTGTGCAGGGTGACAGGCTTGGATCTATTGGCATTTTTCTACACACTTCCATCCAGCTATGCCAACACCATTTGTTAAACATACTATCTTTTTTCCATTGAATATTTTGGATCTCTTTGTCAAAGATAAAGTGTTCATAGGTTTTTGGGTTAATGTCTGGATCCTCAATTCTATTCCATTGGTCCACAAGTCTGTTTTTATGCCAGTACCAGGCTGTTTTTATTACTGTAGCTCTATAGTATAACTTGAAGTCAGGGATGGTGATGCCTCCTGAGGTTCTTTGGTTGAGTAAAATTGTTTTGGCAATCCTGGCTTTCCTGTTATTCCAAATGAAACTGAGTATTGTTCTTTCAAGGTCCAAAAAATATTGTGTTGGGATTTTGATGGGTAGTGCATTGAATCTGTAGATTGCCTTTGGTAGAATTGCCATTTTTACTATGTTGATTCTTCCATGATCCTTCCAGGAACATGGGAGAGCTTTCTATTTTCTGTTATCCTCTTCAATTTTTTTTCTTCAGTGATTTAAAATTTTTGTCAGATAGGTCTGTTACTTCTTTGGTTATAGTTACTCCAGTGTATTTAATACTATTTGCAGCTATTATGAAGGGTAATGTTTCCGTTATTTCTTTTTCAGCTCTTCTATCTATAGTGTATAGAAGGCTACCGATTTCTTTTTGTTAATCTTGTATAATCCTACATTGCTGAAGGTGTTTGTCAGCCGTAGTATTTCCTTGGAAAAATTTTGTGTGCCCCTTATGTATACAATCATATCATCTGCAAATAGAGATAGTTTCCCTTCTTCTTTTCCAATTTCTGTCCTCTTAATCTCTTTTCATTCTCTTGTGGCTTTAGCTAAAACTTGGAGAACTATATTGAATAGATAAGGGGAGAGAGGACATCCTTGTCTAGTTTCTGATTTTAGTGGGATTGCTTTGATTTTTTCTCCATTAAGTTTGATACTAGCTGTCAGCTTCTTGTAAATCGCCTTTATTATATTTTCTCTGTATTCCTGATCTTTCCATGGCTTTAATCATAAAGAAGTGTTGGATTTTGTCAAAGGCTTTTTCAGCATCTAAGGATATGATCATGTGGTTTTGTTCCTTTAGTTTGTTTATATGATGGATAACGTTTACAGTTTTTCATATGTTAAACCAGCCCTGCATTTCTGGGATGAAGCCTACTTGGTCGTGGTGGATGATACTTTATTTTCTTTTTTTTTTCTTTATTTATTTTGTATTTATCAAGAAAAACAGTAAAATGAATTTAAAATGCTGAGAAGTTAACAATAACTATAAAGAATTTAAAAATCATAAGCATGACTTATCAAGGGTGATAATTCAAATAAGATTGCTACTTTTTATACATTGTTGTATTTGGTTTGCCAAATTTTTGTTGAGAATTTTCGCATCAATTTTCATGAGGGAAATTGGTCTGTAATTCTCCTTCTTTGTTGTGTCTTTGAGTGGCATGGGTATTAGGGTAATTGTGGCTTCATAAAAGGAATTTGGCATATTCCTTCAGTTTCTACTCTGTGAAACATTTTGAGGAGTAATGGTAGTAATTCTTCTTTGAATGTCTGGTAGAATTCGGCACTGAAACCATCTGGACCAGGGCTTTTATTTTTTATGGAGGCTTTTAATGACAGCTTCAATTTCCTTAAGGGTTATAGGCCTGTTTAGGTAATTAATCTGATCTTCCTTTAATTTTGTTCAGAAAGCTGTTCATTTCTCCTAGGTTTTCCATTTTTGTGGAATACAGGTTTACAAAGTATGATCTGATAATTCTCTGGATTTCCTAGGGTTCTGTTTTTATGTCCCCCTTTTCATTTCTGATTTTGTTGATTTGAACACACACTCTCTCTCTCTCTCTCTCTCTCTCTCTCTCTCTCTCTCTCTCTCTCTGTTTTTTTGATTATCTTGGCTAAGGGCTTATCTATCTTGTATAACTTCAGACCAAGCCCTTCTAGCTTTCATTGTTT
Organism: Sigmodon hispidus; assembly: GCA_004025045.1. NCBI lineage: Eukaryota > Metazoa > Chordata > Mammalia > Rodentia > Cricetidae > Sigmodon > Sigmodon hispidus. The sequence goes on along the minus strand of PVIH01011896.1, from coordinate 24,734 downwards.
CCATTGAATAGGCAGGTATTATTCTGATGGGTCCGTCTTTATATGTAATTTGGGCATTTTCTTTTGAAGCTCTTAAAGTTTTTTTTCTTTGTTCTGTATGTTTTGTGGCTTGATTATAATGTGGCATGCTGACTTTTTTTGGGGGGGTCATATCTATTTGCTGTTCTGTAAGCTTCTTGTATCTTTATAGGCATTTCCTTATTCAGGTTAGGGAAGTTTTCTTCTATGATTTCATTGAAAACATTACCTGTGCCTTTGAACTGGTATTCTTCTCCTTCTTCTATTCCTATTATTCTCAACTTAGGTCTTTTCATGGTGTCCCAGATTTTCTGAATATTTTGAGTTATGGCTTTTTTGGTTTTAGTATTTTCTTTGACTGATATATCTATTTGAGCTACTGAGTCACTTCAGAGATTTTATCTTCCATCTCTTGAACTCTGTTGGTTATGCTTGTATCAGCTTTTTTCTTCAGGTTTTCTATTTCCATCTTTGCCTCATTTTGTGCCTTTTTTAATTGCTTCTATTTCAGTTTTTACTTCCTGGCAAGTTTCTTTTATATATATATATATATATATATATATATATATATATATATATATATATTTGGTTTACTTTTTCTTGGTTTTCTTTCATAGATTTGTTCACCTCTTCCAATTTTTTGTTTGTATTTTCTTCTATTTCTTTAAGTCAATTTTTTATATCTTCTATCAGAGCTTCAATGATCATCATAAAGTAATTTTTCATGTTGCTTCCTTCTGTTTCCTCTTCAATGCTCAGTTCAGATCTTGTAACTATAGGATAGACACTTTCTTCTGGAGTTACCTTGTTGTTCTTTATATTATTATGTAAATTTTTGCACTGGTGTCTGCCCATGGTTTCAGTAGTTGATGATTAGGTGGCTCCTGGTCAGTTCTGGCACTTGGGCTTGGGTGTCTCCTGTCACCTCTGAGCAAATGGTCTGCTCAATCTCTACCTGTGCTCTGGGCAGGGGACTGAATTTCAAGTCTTCAGTCCTTCTCTGTTTAAGCAGTTGAAGATGGGGTTGCTGTGCAAGTTCCCTTAGCAGTAGCTCGGGGACCCTGACAGCCAAAGTTTATCTCTGTTTGCTACAGAGTGTGTGGGGACACGTCCCACAGACAGCACCTGGTTCCGGAAGTGGAACCTGACTGGAACACAATTTTCCCTGCCAGGGATTCAGGTGCTGGGGCCTGCTGAACACACCTCACCTTTGGGCAGAGTCTGAGTCTGTCTTTCAGTGTCCTCAGTCCTCTTTTTGCTCAGTTGGAGGCGAGTGGCAATGCTGCTGCTGAGGGGAACCCTGGCAGTCAGAGTTTATGTCTGTGTGCTACAGAGTGTGTGGGGACACACTCCACAGACAACACCTGGTCCCGGAACCAGAACCCCACTGGCCCCAGTTGTTTCAAATCCAATGCTGTTCAGGGGTTGTGGTTTCCAGTTTGGACATGTCTTGCTTTTTGTTTTTTTTTTTTTTTTCTTTGTTTGTTTGTTTAGAGTCCACTAATGAGTGAATACATCCCCTGCTTATCTTTCTGGGTTTGTGATACCTTTCTCAGGAGGATATTCTCCAAATCCATGCATTTGCCTGCAAATTTTAGGATATCATTTTTTTCTTACTGCTGAGTAGTATTCCTTTGTGTAGATGTACCACAGTTTGTTAATCCATTCTTCAGTTGAGGGGCATCTAGGTTGCATCCAGGTCCTTGATCTTATGAGAAAATGTTTTAAGTCAATAAAATTAGGATAAAATATAACTGATCTGCAAGGTATTGATAATGCACCTTGATTTTTCTCATTAAGCTTCCAATCCAATTTGAGAAAATAAAACCATATGGGTGACAATAAAACCTCAACTACTGGAGCATCAAAATGATATTTCAATATTGACTGTGAATACAATTGTTCCATGAGACTACAAGGCCTTCAAATGTCAGGAATAGAATTTATTAAATGACTATTGCATACTCAGTACTTGGCACACTCAAACCTTTCAATTAACTAAACTTTTGAGGACAGTAGGCTAAAGAATTAACACGCTTCATGGAGAAATGTCTAATCTTCTTTTCTTTTGTAAATATAACCATAGCTTTTAAGGATGGTATTTCTAATCTAGAAGAAAAGCAATGGTAAAAATCAGAAATTCATTTTATAAAGTGACATGCTTTCAAATAATTTTTTATTGAGAATCTATTATTTTATGTCAAAGACAACAGAGAAAGGGGTGTATAGCATGTATACTTATACTACTATTATGGAATATATAAAAAAAAGCCAAACACTTTTATACAAGATGACATTCATTGTTCAACTTTGGCTGCTCTACCAAGTTCTCATGAATAAATGTGCAAACATGTAACTATACTTGTGAATATATTTCAATTTGTGCTGAGACCTACTGCTTTCACATATAACTTGCTTCTGAAAGTAAGAGAATCAATTGTCATAATGTCAATAAATTTTAGGTGACATGCAGTTGGTATGGTTTGAGGTTATAAAGCATTAGCTCAACTATGTTCATAGCAGCATTATTTGTAATAGCAAGAACCTGGAAACAACTTAGACGCCCCTCAACTGAGGAATGGATTAACAAACTGTGGTATATCTACACAATAGAATACTACTCAGAAGTAAGAAAAAATGATAACCTAAATTTTGCAGGCAAATGGATGGATTTGAAGAATATCCTCCTGAGTGAGGCATCACAATCCCAGAATTATAAGCAGGGGATGTACTGACTCATTAGTGAACTTTAAGCAAAAACATGGTGATAGGTGAATAAAGTGATTTAAAACACACACAAACACACAAAAATATCCCACAAAAACCAAAAACCAAAAACCAAAAATCAAACTTCTATAGAAGGGTTTGCTTAGCAGAAATTTGTGATGGCCATAGTGCATCCTCGAGCATAAGCTGTGTCCTGCTGTGCTCTCTTCACCTGTAGCTGAGCCTAACCTGGCTTGAGGACCTTTAGATTTTATCTTTTATGATGTATATATTTTAGAGAAAAGAGAAATTTTATTACTGTATTTTTTGTGTTTTTAGCTATCCTAAATGTTTTGCTTTTTTATTTAATATTTTGTTTAACACTGATTTTCAAAAAAAGAGTAAAAATGTTAAAAATAAAATTATTTTGGAAATATAAGCAAAATTTTATGGATATTAATTTCATTGTATTTCCATTTTATGTCTGTTGTTTGTATTTGGATTCTCGGTTATGTATTGTGGTTGGTAATCTATTATCAACATGAATAAATCTAGAAATTACCTGGGATACATTCCTTTTAGCATGCTTGTGGAGAATTGTCTTGATTGTGGTGAGATATGAAGTCCTTTGCACTGGAGGGTAGCACTATTCCCAAGTCAGGATCTTGGATTGTATGAAGTGGGAATGGGATTTGATCATATTTCTGTCTCTCTGCTTCCTGAATTCTAATTCAATGTAAGCAGCTGACTTGCTGTTTCTGCTGTCATAGTCTCCCACTCACTCCCATCCCTTCCTCACCATGATAGACTATAAGCCAATATAGACTCTTTCCCTTAAATATGCCTTTCTAAACATATTTTGTAACAACTACTGAAAAAGTGGATGGAGTGTACTTCTTAAAACAAAAACAAAGAAATATTCCTTTCTGGAATGTCCTGAATTGTAGACAAAGGCTTCACTATCCTCTAACCAAAGCTCCTCACTCAAATATTTAGGAAATAATATCTTTATCTGCATCTTGAGTTCATACTAAATTGTCCAAAGAACTCATTCAGGTAGGCTGCCCATTTTTGTCCCTGACTGCTATTTGGAGAAAGTTTTCTCCCATCCTGAGACTGCTCCTTCAAACCTTAGAGAAGCCATTCCATTCAGATTGCCCATAAATATAACCCATTAATACTGCTAATAGCCAAGAACATTGCCATACACCTCCTTCTCAGTTTTCAGTTTTTCTGGCCTGCTTTTTAGCTCCATTATTTTAGAACCAACATTTTCTGATTCTAACCTAATCACATTCTCTTGACTCCTTCACTATGGCTCAACATACAAACTTCCTAATTTCTTATTTATTTGTATTTTCCTTAGCTTTGTTTAGAAAATTTACACCTCATGACTCTCAAATTTATATTCCTCAGCAGAAAATTTTATATAAGCTTCACAAGTAATGACAGTAGAGGAGTTAACATAAGGAAAAGTGAGCTAAACTACTCCAGAATTTAACATGAGTGTAAGAGATTATATGTTTTTAGGTATCTTTGCAGTTTTAGAAGGACACATAGTATTCTTTTGTGGGTTTCTATGAATTTATCATATGTCAAGGAAGAACATTAGAGTAAAAGTTCAAAAGATGAAAATTTGTTTTGTTGTGTACTTCATGACAGGTTTTTTTTTGGGGGGGGTAAGAGCCTTGGCTGTCCCTGGAACTTGCTTGTTGATCGGGTTGACCTTGAACTCACAGAGACCTGCCTACCTCTGACTGCAGTGTATTAGTTTTATAGGCATGGACCACCATGTCTAACTAAGAGATGGAAAATTTAACATACACAAGAAATGATTTTATAATTTATTCATTCCTCAAGTATTTATTTATTAAGCACCAGGTTCATTTTTATTCTCCTAGAATATAGGTACCCATATGAATAAATTGTTTCAGACTCTTTTGTCTCCTATTTCTTATTTAGTAAAATATTGACACGGACTGTATCATAATAGGCCTGAAATTTTCCTGAAAACAAATTACTGACTTAGATGATGTTAAAGAACATAAAGATAACACAATAATATCAATGTTATATAAAAATCTCACTGGATATTGAGATTCCATATAAAAGACCCATTTCTATCTAATTATCAAGATCATACTATTTTTTAAAATTAAACATATTTGAAGAATAAAGAGAATGACACAAACAAATGAAAGCAAGAGGCCTCTGTGCTCTGGATGGCATGATGGGATGACATAGCCTTTAGGAAATAATAGGGACCACTTACGGGACTCTGTTTCATGAGGAATATATGTTAATACACATAACAATAAAAAACTAATAACTGAGGAAAAGAAAAGTGATCCATTATATCAGTGATATATTTATAGATATGTAAGATAATAAGAAACTTTTTAGTTTAGTTATACATTGAAATATTTAAATCTCTTAAAATTTGCCAGAAAAAAAGTTCCTCAACTTTTACAAGCAGAAATAAACTTTTTCAACAGGAAGATCATCTAAAAAATTAAAATAAAGCACTGAATATAGATATCACACTTAAAGTCTAAAATTGGAAATGATTTATTTCCTTAAAAAGAAAAAAAAAGCTAATTTATTCCTGCACTTCCTTGTTTAGAGACACTGCATTTTACTGATTTATTTATAGTCATCCATAAAGTTTTAGGAAGACTCAAGAGTTTGCTGTCTGAGGGAAGCAGTCAAAACTTATCCAGAGCTTTACATGTTCAGAGAAAAGAGATATGTCTCATAAGAAGATAAAAATGATAAAGAGTTGGACTCTTCTTTCAAACATTTCACAGTATAATGTGATAGATTTTTTAAAATTTACAACCATGGGAAATGAGCCCTTGATAGTGTTATGTAGACTATGAACAAATTTATTTTTTTTAATAATACAATCCTCCCCACCCAGTGGAAATAGCAGGTAATTAGAGAAACAAATTCTGTGCTGTATCTTTAAGAAAGTGTAGGGATTTGGAAAGCACAGCAGCAATCAGAGTGAGGCTGCTAGCAAGAGAAAACTGTTAGTTCCTCTGACAAGCATAATGAGGAAAGGTTTAGTGTGACTGGTTTATATACTTATGGTTGAAGATTTAAGAACCATGTCAGAGAGTTGGTCTTTGAAGCTGTCATGTGATTTAAAAAGTCCAAAGTGATGCTTTAGGACAGGAAGACAAAACACTTGAAAAGAATGCCCAAAAGGCAAAATTTTGGATAAAATTATACTAGTAGCTTAAAAACAACAGGATTGCATTTGCTGCCTATTATAATTGATTGACATCAAAGACACTATCCTGCCCTTCAAAGAACTCTATGCAGTTGACAGTTATCCTTTTAGCAGCCATTGGAAAGAACAACTTAGACAGGATGCTCCTGGAATGTAAAAGCTAAAATGTCAAACAGGAAGATGTCCAGTGAATATTAAAGAATTCATTTTGGAGACTCTATAGGAAAGACATTTAATATTTGAGGAGATACACTGTCTAAATTTGAATTACTCCAATAGATGTAAATTATTTATTAAACTACAAATGTGAACATCAAGATTACAATGAACCTATTTTTAATAAAATTTCTTTTTTGATTGCTCTTAACGAGCACTGGTCATTTGAAATTTTAAAATGTGGTTTTTTTTGTAATACTGTTTTGTCTCAGTTTAGGGAAAAGGAAACATGATAAAAAGTATGGTGTTTGAGTAAAAAATTAATTTAAAATGTTGAAAAAAGAGTTTGCAAAGAGGACAGTTTCATAGTCAAAATATTTCTTTCTCTGTCCTGCAGTCATGCCAATTATAGATGCATATCAACTACAACTATTGTCTTTGTGGCTAATAGCAACTTGAATGAACTTTCCTTTCTGTGTTTGTAATTTATCTTTGTTATTACTATTTTTTCTGTCTATTTTATAGCAACCATAATATCATCAGAAATAAAAATCAAAACAGCGATATGCTGACACTTGAGTTTTAGGTTTCTGAGATCTCACTTGACAGTAGTTTTATATACTCTATGCCTTATATTACTTTGTATCTATCTGCAGAATATTAATTCAACATATTTGTTCTTTCTCCTCTTTGGGTCAGCAAATATAATGCAGATCAACCACATTTATTTATAGAGTTTAAACACTAGCAGGATGAATGGCTGTCTGAAGAAATAAATATCAAACAAACAACTCCATGACAGAAAAAGACAAGATAATAAAGGAAGAAAATTAGAAGTAATACTTTAATATTAGTATTAGATTAAGAGAAATCTTAGCAAAACCAGTTTTCCACACTGGAGAAGTAATTGGCTAGGCTTAACAGATAGGCAATGGTTTGATGGAAAGGCAGTAGTTTTCTCATCCCTGATTTTATTCAATGAAGATGGGCTGTGTGAGCAGAGACTGTGATAACTTACACCAACATTAGAGATCATTCATTAGAGATCATCATAAAGTTTCACTAAGAGATTGGACTGAAGGGGAATCCAGCAAATGCTACAGGCTACCATGAAGGTTGTGGCAATCCTTAGGTAACCATTGTATTCTACATAAATATCAAGGACCACTTGGTTTATGAAGCAAAACACTAGTTAAACACTCAAGGGGAGCTAACTATATCTGCCACTGGTGATTATATTTGTTTATATCAGATATATATTTTTAAATATAGGAATATATTAGTATTGAAAATATGTAAGATGTTTACTTGAATGTGTATATTATACAATATATATTCTGTGCATCTATGTATATATGTCTGCATACACACAAATATGTTTTATATGCTATTCTTGTATTAAATAAAAAGACTTCATGCCTACATAAGTAACATTTTTTTTCATTAGACCCAGTGGTTCACATAAAGAATTTGTGCCTCATTTCCTTGTAATGTTTTCCTCTGCTTTCCTAGACATATGAAGCTGTGTGTAACACTTGTTCTAGTTATTTTCCTGCTTATTTTTTATACTTTTCTGAATTTATATAATTTCTTATTTTTTTAATTCCTAAAGCATTTTATTGTCCACATTGTTTTAGACAAGGTTTCTCATGGAGGACACCAGTTCAGTTGGGCAAACAGGTCAGTGACCTTCCAGAATCTACCTGCCTCTGCTACAACCTAATGCTGGACTTACAAATATGTGTCATCACACCTGGATTTCACATGAGGTTTGGGGATCTGATGCTTCTGCAATAATCACTTTACCATTGAACCATCTCCCCAGCACAAAATGAGCAATCTTAATGAAAAGGTACAGAGGGCTGGGCTGGCCAGCTCTCATCTCATTTCCTTACTTCCTATACACACAGTGACAGAACAAACAAGAACTTACAATATAGGCAGTGGATGTTTTGAGAGACTTCCCTTCTCAATGGGACTTTCTGGCATAGTATATACACTGTGGCATATGGTGTCATCTACACTGCCATGAGGAAATTTGTGGGCCTACATGGATCAAACATGTACAACAGCCCAAAAGCCAACTGTAGCAGTTGAGCTCTTTCTAAGTAGTAGATGGTGAGTTGAAATGTCATTTTAAGGACAAACAATGCCATTTTAAGAACAAACAAAGTTCTCTGGTAGAAGCTTCAGATACTCAGTGTGAGGCTCACCATCCTTTAAGTAGGTAGACCTGGCAGGCCTCCCTATGGGTAACTACCTGAACCTGCTTCTGGTGGCCATCTGCCTCCTAGGGCAGATATTAAAGGTAATACCAAGTCTGGTCTAGAACAAGAAGACTCCCTGATGCTCAGCTTCTTTACTCTGCAAACCCACAGAATCATATTTGAAAAAAAAATCATCAAAAAGACAGGTGTGCTTGGAGAGGCCAGGGTCCATCTCTCCAGGAAAGCATTCTGGTCTTTGTGTCTCATCCAGTATATTCACTATGTTTGGCCTGCTTTACTGGGGCATGGATGTTAGCACACACATGACTGTCCAGGAAACTGAAGTGTCCCAGGAGCAAAGGAATCTGAGTGAGTGGATTCATTATCCCCTCTATAAGCTGTTTTTTTTTTTTTTTTACCCCCTGCGGACCTTGCAGTGGGTGAATGCATGGTTGACAGTTGGAGGAATTCATCAAGGCATCACCCAATAAAGGAAGAAAGGGGGTGGACTGTAGACAGAACCCTGTTTCCCTCTATTTCCGAATGCATCACAACAAATCCCTTCCAGTCTTGCTCCAACTTGTGAAGCCTGTAGTGAATCAGTGTATGCAGGAATTGTAACTGGCAGGCAAACTTCTGCCTTATTACATAATAGCTCCATGGGTTACAGCAGCTGGTGCCTGGGAATATGTGGTTAGCAAGAAGTCCAGAACTAGGGATCGTGAGTGTTATCAGGCTGCAGACTCATTTCATACACAATCCCTTTTAACTTACATGGAAATTTAGACTATTCTCACTTTTCAGAGATTAGAAAAGGAACCCTCAGAAAGTTGCACGACCTGGCCAGTGTTTCACAGCCAGCAATAGGCACCCACATTCTCAACCAGTTAGTTGAGTGCATACAGAAAAATGGAGGTGGGGGCTGGGAAGGGAGGAAGTGTGTGGTTCTCTGGACAGGCACTACAAGTACTATCAACAGTTATAAAAAAGGAAACTCTGGTCCAAAGAAGTGTATGGAGAAGTGAGATGTGTGCAAAATAGGTAGCTACAGAGGGCTTTTGAGTTGCCCATCCCATGAGTCAAAAAGATCCCTGCACTTCTACTGCTATGTAAATTCTCATTTCACAAATGATGTGAACTTTAAAAGATCTCAGAAGTCTGTGCTGCAGCTGAGACTACTGGACACACAGCACAGAAGAGAGGTGATCCTCTCATTCATGGGCTTCGGTTTTCCTTCACCCTTCTGATGTTATTCGGCCGAAGGAAAACTAACTCAGTGCCCACAGTTTCTTGCACCATTGGCCACAGCCAAAAATTATATGGTGCTTTGCTCTCCCCTGCCTGTCCAACAGGGACTTTTAAGTAACATTGATCTCTAAAAATTGAGTGTCTACCATGGGATGGTCACTGGCTTGGCACACAGTAAGTCCTCATAATGTACTTGCTGAAATATTGTGTGAACCAACAAATAACTGGTTGGGTTTTGTAAAGGAAGCAACACATTCCATCTCTGTAACAACTCTGCTCCCTAAAAGCAAAGTTGACCCTTCTGTCTCTAGGGAGGGACGCTGGGCCCATTAAGAGGGGGCAGGGCAAACTTATATTATTTCATGTAATTTGTCTTTAACCACATTTTTTTACATTAGAATGTTATGTGCACTCTTGATGGAGTTTAAATCAAATTGCTTATAATAGCATTTTTCTAGATAAATTACTCTTAACATACAAATAGTAAAATTCCAGTCTCCATATTAATTTATAATCTATTTTACTTGATCTCTGTCTTTTGTACTGTGTGTGAGCTGAAAAGCCAGATGGAACAATGTAAGAAATCAAAATGTACCAATTGTAGAATCTGTTAGGTTCATTTTACTTTAATTTTAAAGCCTCCAATATTTTGGCTATCATTTTCTGAAATATTTATTAATTTTAACCCAGTTTTAATATTTGTTATGCTATTTTCCACTTTATTATCTTAGCAATGACAATGGGAGATGTGTCCGTTATAATTATTACTGGAATACATCAGAATAAGCGTTCCTTTCTTACTTTTATATATAGTTTTCAAACTTCCAATTCTCTTACTAATTTTAAGTAGGTGAATATGTTGTCTCTGTGTGTGCATGCATGTGTCTATCTTTACATATTTTATATCAAGAACTTGATTCATAGAGAAAACAAAACCTACCTGAAAAGATGAGCTTCAGATTCTGGAAGAGACACTTTCTCAAGAGAATAAAGTAGAACATGATGAGGCATATTGTGATTTCTTGACCTGATATATATACTCACAGAAAGGCAGATGGACAGAAAACACACACGCACACAAACACACACACACACACACACACACACACACACACACACACACACACTTTCTTGTAAGCACATGAGAAAAAATAACTGTAATATATAAAAGATAATGCACAGAAGGAAGTTATTATGGACAACAGCTGTGGATAAAAGCATGTCACTTAGTGCCTGGGTTAAGAAGAGAAATAGCTTCTCCCATACTTTAAGGTGACAATTACAAAAAGTAGCTATGGCAAAAGAAAAGTTTCTGGGTCCTGCACAGGTTTCCTTGGAAGCAGATAATGAACCACATGACCAGTATGTAAAGATTGTGCCTTCGCTGACTTTTCTGCATTACAATAAACAAAGAAAATTACTCTGCCTCACAAGACACTTCAAGGCTTCCAAAATTATCTTGGAGTTTTCTCAGAAACTAGTGCTCTAAAAATACAGGAAAAGTCAGATTTTTATTTGGTTTTGTCTTCAGTGAAAGGAATTCAGAACCTATTTTTTTTTCGTTTGTTTAATACTCTCAGCATTAATATGGTGAACCAGAATGGCATGGTACTGAAACCAAGGAAAAATACTAACTGATAGATTTGCTCAGAGAAAAGGTACTGGCTATATTTTAGCTATCATATAGACTACAATGCAATTTTGCATATCATCCATCATAAGGTGTTTCCATTATCTGTTGTTTCATTTATGACTTTTGTGACTTATTATCTTAGTAACTTTACAAATACACCTATCATTTTTATATTTGGTCTTTCTCTAAATCCTTCTAGTCTTTTGTAAATCTGTTATTCTCAAATCTTTTCAGTAAAGTGTTAGGTTTTTGGAACAGAGAAGCAATTTTAACCTAAAACATTTTCAAACAGTCCCTTACCAACAACTTAGATTTTCAGAGATATTCAACAGATGTTTCATATCAAGATAACATTTTTAAAACTTGTATTTTTTTTTTTTAGTTAAATGTATTTTCTAAAGAAAGTTTGCTTGTCTTGTAGGCTAGTTTTTGATACAATTTTTACATTAGAAACCAAATACTTTAAATCTTTTAGTTTTAAAATGGACTCAGAATGGCTAATCATGGAGGAATGTCTAAGATAACAGAAGTTAATGCAACAAGCATCTATTTTTAATTTTTTATTTATTTTTGAATAATGTCTCATTTTAATCCATCTATCCCCCTTGTTCAGACTCCCATTTGTAAGTCAATCAAATATCTCCATTGAGAATTTTAGTTTCAAAGAAAAACAAAAATATATTTACAAATTTATTCTCAATCATTAATACAACCTGAGGAAAAATGAAGAATGATACTTTAATATATTCTAATTGAAGACAAGTCAGCAAATGTATAGAATAACCAGGATGTTTGTATTCCCATTGTTAAAAAAGGTCTTGTGATTCAGTTTCTTTAGAAAGTGTTACCAGGGTCTGGTGAAATGGCCCAGCTGTGAAGAATACTGAGTATTCCAGCAGATGATCTGAGTTTGGTTCTCACCAAACACATGTCAGTTCACAACCATTTAGAACCCTTGTTCTTGGGGTTCTGACAATTTAGAACATTAGATAGGCATGTGGTATGTATATATATATGTACATACCACATACACACACATACACACACACACACACACACACACATATATATATATATATATATATATATGACATTTTGTTGAGCCATTCTATATTTTATAGCAGAAGACTAACTACCAGGACTAAGATCATTAAAATCCAGGAGTAAGTGACAATGGTGTAACTATTACAGGGCAGATCTCCTGGCTTTCCAGCCCATGTTTACTCTCCTTGAGCAGAGTGCCATTCTGTGTAGTAATCATGAATATTCTTAGAGATCATTTTGCTATACTGTAGGTTATATTCAACTTTACTCTACAGTCACATCAGCTCAACACGTTTCTCTGATTTTACTAGAGAAATCTGCTTTTTAGAAAGTAGAAATCACAGATGGAATCACAGGCCGCATGTTGTTTATATTTTCCCAGCTGAAAAAGAGCTTTAAGGCTTTATTTTTCACAAATCATATTTCTCAGTGGAGAAAGCAAATGAAGTAATAATGAGTCCATACCCTTTATATGTGTGTGTGTGTGTGTGTGTGTGTTTGTGTGTGTGTGTGTGTTAATTGACACCAAAGAATCAAAATCATTCTTGACTTCAGAGATTTTTATATTTCTGTTATGTTTGTGTAATTTCTATTAACTGATTGATTAGATCCAGTCCTCATGTCTCTGTATCTGAGATCACTCACTCTTAAAAATTCAAAGTTTTATGATTTTTTTAAATAAATCATATCCATAAAGGATAAGAAAATCTTGTCCAAAAGAAGATTTTCTTCTGCTTCAACACCTGAGTTCAACGCCATTTGGCTAGATATTGCTCCCACCTACTCACCCCATTTTTTCCTAAGCTAATTGTCCAGGCACAATTCAGAAGCCTAAGATACTTGTTTTTCTAAAATTTGCCAAATCATATTGGTGCTGATCACGTCACTTCTTGTTTACCTCCCTGGCTCTAACATACTGGCATACTTCTCCATAGATTACATGTGTCCTGCATTTGATTTATTTGCTGCTTAAAATACTCTCTTTCAGAGCCCAACTATCTAAGATGCATTACTTTCCTATTCTTCTTTAATCGGTTCCAGCTCAAAAGCAAGCATGCCATGGCTGTTAAAGGATTTACCCAAAACAGTTTTAGAGTTTTACCTTCCCTTTGGAGCACGTCCTCTCATGTTTATTTTTCTTTTCTTTTGTTGTTTTAATAATGTCTTTTAATGTAATTTGTATTAATCCCATTTCTCTTGCAAAGTGTGGTACAATAAGTATTAAAAACAAAGATTGACTACTATTAATCAGCTAAGATACACAGCGCTGTAATAGATGCTTTCATCCATAGTAAATAGACAGATCTTTTCTGTATAGTTTATTATGTCAGAAGTTGTTTTTAATATGTTTCCTTTTTTCACTATGAAGCAAAATATTAAATTAATATTTGATCTAGTTGATTCTTTTTATCATTAACACTGTTCTATAACCAGGGAAAATACAAGTATTCATCTGATTATATTTTTGTTTGTTTTTGTTTTTTTATATATATATTTATTATTTGGTGTTTTTACATCATGAATTCCACCAAACTCAGATATCAGACCTCTCAGTATCTTGCCCACTCTTGTGATCTCCCCAGTTTTCAAACTGCCCATACATGCTGTTCAATTGCTTACTGGAGCATAATTGATCTCCCTGTGTCCCTTAAAGAAAACAAGTCTTTCCTTACCCACCCCACTGCCAGAAGCCATCAATGCAGAGTTGAGGCATGGTGACGCTTAGCTATGTTCTAGCCTTGAGTTCTTCTGTACAATGACATCTCTCTCTTTTTATACTTTTTTTAAAGTCCACTAATGAGCTAGTACACCCCCTACTTCTCTTTCTGGGATTGTAATACCTCGCTCAGGAGGATATGCTCCATATCCATCCATTTGCCTGCAAATTTTAGGATATCATTTTTTTCTTACTGCTGAATAGTGCTTCATTGTGTAAATGTACCACAGCTTGTTAATCCATTCCTCAGTTGAGGGGCATCTAGGTTGTTTCCAGGTTCCTGCCATTATGAATAATGCTGCTATGAACATAGTTGAGCTAATGCTTTTGGGATGTGATGTGCATTTTTAAGGTATATGCCTAAAAGTGGTATTGCTGGGCCCTTGTGGAGGTTCATTAACAGTTTTCTGAGAAACTGCCATACTGCATTCCAAAGTGGTTGAAAATGTTTACACTCCCACCAAGAGTGGAGGAGTGTTCCCCTTGCTCCGCATCCTCTCCAACATAGGCTGTCATCTGTGCCTTTTATCTTAGCCAATCTAACAGGTGTTAGGTGGTATCTCAAAGTTGTTTTGATTTGCATTTCTCTGATGGCTAAAGATGATGAACACTTTTTCAGGTGCCTTTCAGTCATTCGTAGTTCCTCTGCTGAGAATTCCCTTTTTAGATCTGTACCCCATTTTTTTTATTGGACTATTCAAGGTTTTGGGATCTAGATTCTTGAGCTCTTTATATATCTTAGAGATCAGTCCTCTATCACTTATAGGGTTGATGAAAATCTTTTCCCATTCTATAGGCTGTCATTTGTCCTATTGACAGTGTCCTTGGCTTTGCAGAAGCTTCCTAGCTTCAGGAGATCCCACTTATTGATTGTTTGTCTTTGTGTCTGTGCCACTGGTGTTATATTTAGGAAGTGGTCGCCTGTGCAAATTCTTAGAAGTGTATTTCTCACTTTCATTGCTATCAAGTTTAAAGTGGCTGGGTTTATGTTGAGGTCTTTGATCCACTTGGATTTGAGTTTTGTGCAGGGTGACAGGCTCGGATCTATTTGCATTTTTCTACACACTTCCATCCAGCTATGCCAACACCATTTGTTAAACATACTATCTTTTTTCCATTGAATGTTTTGGGCCTCTTTGTCAAAGATCAGGTGTTCATAGGTTTTTGGGTAAATGTCTGGATCCTCAATTCTATTCCATTGGTCCACAAGTCTGTTTTTATGCCAGTACCAGGCTGTTTTTATTACTGTAGCTCTATAGTATAGCTTGAAGTCAGGGATGGTGATACCTCCTGAGGTTCTTTTGTTGAGTAAAATTGTTTTGGCAATCCTGGCTTTCCTGTTATTCCAAATGAAATTGAGTATTGTTCTT